>JAIUZE010068519.1:0-145013 GCA_022085475.1 Heliosperma pusillum | reverse complement strand
AAAGGGGTCTTAATAGGAACCACATGTTCTCCTATCTTGACTCCTACAAAAGGTTTGAAGGTGGGGGTTCTAGCAGGTGTCTTAGAAGCACTGGCCTTTCCCTTTCCCAACTTTTCTACCCTCAAAGACAAGTTGACAGCTTCCTCAAAGGAGTATATATTTTGTAGCCTGACTTTACTAGCTATCCTTTCATCCCAACCTTCTAAGAACCTTGCTATCTTTTGTTCAGATTTCTCAACAACCTCACATTGCAATGTGAGTTGTTCAAAGTCCCTCAGATAAGACTCTACATGTCTTTGGTCTTGTTTCAGGTGAGTGAGCTTAATGAACATGTCCTGAGTGTAGTCCTTAGAGACAAACTTAGCCCTCATTTTCTTTTTCAATTTGAGCCATGACTTAACAGGTTCTTTCACTTCTCTAACCCTCAAGGTTTTCATGTTTTCATACCACAGTGAGGCATAACCTTTTAGTTTCATGATAGCAACCTTAAAAGCCTTTCTATCAGTGTATCCTTTAAACTCAAAGACTCTTTCTATAGACCTTAGCCAATCTAGGAAATCATCAGGGTTCATGCTACCTAGAAAGTCAGGGATTTCTACCTTTATGTCTTTGTCTTGGTGTCTGAGAAGCTTTGATCTGAGCCATCTGAGTCTGACATTTCAAATTGATCTACAGGTTGTCTCCTCCTTCCTCCATATGGGAAAGGTGCTCCTCTTCCTCGACCTCTGCCTCCTCTTGTGTCATTATTTTGTTGGCCCTCAAGAAGTTCATTGACAGATCTGGAGACTTCCATCACAGTTCTGACAAGACCTTGAATTGTGTTTTCAAGACCTGTAATTCTCTCTTCACTCATGGTTGATTTTGTGTTTTTAAAGTGGTTAGGTAATGAACTCACAAACCAAAAGCTCTGATAACCAATTTGCAATGAAACTATTCAGAAAAACAAACTAAACAATGACCATTGAACTAAGATCAGACACATGGGAATTGCTCTGTTTTTGTTTGGACTAGATGCTGAAAGAAAGAGATAGAACCTTAACCAAAGCACAAAGCCAATGGTTGAGGGTTGAACCTTGATCCAAGCACTCAGCTAAGGGTCTAAGCTCACTTCCAAGCACATAGCAATGGAAGTTTCTCAAGCACACAGCCAAGAGATATCAACAGAAACAATGGTTTCAGTTTTTGTGTTTACTTCAAATCTGCCTTTCATTCATTAGGAATAAGCCTTATATAGGCAATGCGATTACATCTTACTCGTTCAAGACATCCTAGGGCCACAATTGGCGTGCAAAAGATATAGAAATAACAGCTACATTGTTCAGAAATAAAGCAATAAAGTAGAAAAAGCAGTTCTAATGAGACAATCTGATTTTATTGGGTTGTTTAGGTTGATCTGGTGAAGGAGTGGACATTCAAGCTTGATTCTTGAGCTCAACTGAAGTAGGATGAATTCCAAAGGTCATGCTAAAAGGCCCTCGAACTGGTTTGATCAAAAAAGGAAAGTTTGATAGTGACATTTGAACTAATGCAAAAAGGACTGAATTCTGGATAGTTTGAGTTTGTCCCTAAGGTAACTTTTTGTGTATGCATTTCCTGGAGAAGAAATCCTGGACAAAGTTGTAGAGGAATCTCCCTAGGACTAAGATTGATGGTTGGTTAGGCTTGTTTGAGTGTGTGAGGCCCCCATGGACCCTATTTAGAAAGACTGTGACTGACTGCTTGTGGCGGAGGGTTGTTATTGTTGTGTTGGGTTTGTTTTGCTGTTGGCTGTGTGTTGTTGTGGCTAAGTCTTGGGAAGTGGATGGATAGGCTTTGTTCTGGCTGGTGTGGTGTTGTCTTTGCTGGCCTGAAGTGGTGGTTACTTGGACTGAATAAAACATTGTCATAACTAGTCATGGTGTTGTCTGAATTGTTGTTGTTGCCTTGAATGATGTTGTTGTCTTGATGTTGAGTCTTGTTTTGAGCTTGTGTCTTGCCTTGATCATGTACTCCCGTTGCATCATATATTCGAAACATTAATATTATAAGTCATTACGTAAATTTATACAATAAATGAACGATCGGAAATATTATAAATGAAATCGTAAACAAGAAATACAAACACCTTCCAGCAGGTGCCAGCCGGTCTGGTGGACTGGCTGCCGGCCACCCGGCTGACGCCAATGATCATATGAAAAACCAAGTGAAAATACAGTGTGTCCCAGCCGGTCAAGGGGACCGGCTGCCGGCTACCCGGCTGGGACCAAAGGTTCATGAGAAAAACAAGGAGAAAGGTTGAGGTGTCTCAGCCGGTCGGCTGACCGGCTGCCGGTCGGCCGGATAAGATCAATTTCATGCTTCGAAATTTACGTAACACATGAATTATACAGCCACAGCCCCAGCGGATAGGCTGACCGGCTGCCGGTCGGCTGGCTGGGGTTAACATCACACGAAAATTGCCATTTTCACTAAGGATCAACACTTAACTATCATCAATTATTATCATAAATCATTCATACTCATATCAATTCTCAACAAACAACAAGTATCATTGTCAACACAATTTCTAAGCTTACCAATCATATTCTAAATACGATTTCTAGCTTAGAAAACACGTAAAACACGTAAATGATATCGAGTAACCCTTCACCGTTACCTTATTACGTCTTCACTCCGCGTCAAGGTCTTCTTCAATCAAGAAGTAGTCTTTGTCGGGGTCTTGAAGGTCACCACCTACAAATAGTTAATAAAAGATGATTATTCTTCACCTTGAGAAAGATGGAAAGTTTGAAAAGCGAGAAAGACGGTAATTTTATTACCAATACGGATAGAGGAAGATAAGAGGGGAAGAATAAGACGAACTTACGTGAATTTGAGCGAGAAATGAAAGAGTTATGACGATTATAAGACGGATCAAAAATGGAAGCTAGGTTTCTTTGGGTTTTCTTAGAGAGGAAGAAAGAGTTGAGTTGTGTGACTGAATTAGGTTAGGGTGAGTATGAGGAGAGTTAGTGGAAAAAGTCAAGAAAAGTCAAAGACGACTTAAGACGGGATTTAATTACTTGAAATCTCGCGTAAAATCCAAATACGAACTCGGAAATTCTAAATTCGACACGGGAAATTTAATTCTAAACTAAAACTAAATTTCGCTGAAAAGTATCCGTAAAATATTTTTACTATAAAAATAGGGTACAATTGCGGGTGTTACAATCACCCCACCTTTTAAAAAGTTTCGCCCTCGAAACTTGAGCGAAAGAAAGATACCTTAATCGAATAGGCTTGGATATTTACTATGCATAGAAGCTTCCGTTTCCCAAGTCTCTTCTTCGACATTGGCACATCTCCATAAGATTTTCACTAAAGGAACCACCTTACTTCTCAACTTCTTATACTTGCGGTCTAGGATGCGGATCGGCTTCTCTTCAAAGGACAAATTCGGTTCAAGCTCGGGCATTTCCTTTTGAAAGACATGGCTTGGATCACTATCATACTTTCTCAATTGAGAAACATGGAATACATCATGAACCTTAGCCAAATTCGGGGGCAAATCCAACTTGTAAGCAACGGCACCAATCCTTTTCACAATATCAAAGGGTCCAATGTATTTCGGGCTCAATTTACCCTTAACACCAAACCGTTTAACACCCTTCATTGGAGATACTTTCAAGAATACTTTATCTCCAACCTCAAATTCTAGCGGTCTTCTTCGGATATCGGCATAAGACTTTTGACGGTCTTGAGCGGCTTTCATTCTATCACGAATGACCTTCACATTATCAACAGTCTCAACAAGAACATCGGGACCTAAGTCACGAACATCACTCAATTGATTCCAACATATAGGACTCCGACATTTCCTTCCACAAAGAGCTTCATAAGGAGCCATCTTGATAGATGCATGATTACTGTTGTTGTAAGAAAACTCCACCAACGGTAGACTCTTTTCCCAACTAGATAGGAAGTCAAGTGCACAAGCTCTAAGAAAGTCTTCTAAAGTCTGAATAGTCCTCTCGGTCTGACCATCCGTAGCGGCATGAAATGCGGTACTCATCAACAATTTACTACCCATGGCTTCTTGCAAAGCTTTCCAAAATCTCGAACAGAATCTCGGATCTCGATCGGATATAGTCTCCTTAGGAACACCATGATATCTAAAAATCTCATCAACATAGGCTTTTGCTAGTCGATCTAAACTCCAGGTTTCTTTGATCGGAATGAATCTAGTACACTTGGTCAAACAATCAACAACAACCCAAACGGCATCTTTACCTCCAACGGTCCTCGGCAAAGCCATAACAAAATCCATGGAAATAGATTCCCACTTCCATAGTGGAATATCCAAATACTGTAGCAATCCACCAGGCCTCTTGTGTTCAATCTTCACTTGTTGGCAAGTAAGACATATTCCAACATAAGACACAACATCGCCCTTCAAGTTCGGCCACCAAAATTGTAGCTTCAAGTCTTTGTACATCCTATCACCTCCGGGGTGAATAGAATAAGGGGAAAGGTGAGCTTCATCAAGAACTTGCTTTCTCAAACCAAGAGCATTAGGAACAAACAAATGGCCATGGAAACGAAGAACACTTTCATCATCAAACTTGAAATCTTTAGCTTTACCTTCAAGAAGTTTGGCTTGAATAGACTTGTAGGTAAGATCATCAACTTGACTTTCGCGGATCTTATTCCTATGAGTCGATTCTTTTGACTGGCGACCGTCTATCTGAGTCGGTGCAGTTTCCGATTGGTTTTGGTTGATTTCTAGGTCGTGCCGTAAAAGGAGGCCGATGGACATCTTCTGGATCATGGTGATCTGCATCATACAGAGTAGATGAATCAACAGGAATTGTCCACCCACGTTGGGTACAAACATCTTAAGGCCACTCGAGGAGAAGTTACTGTAAATGCGTGGCCACGCTCAGGAAAGAGATCTATGGTAGATTTTTCGGTCAGACAGTTACTCTCCCTATCGAGAAAACCACTCTAGATATTGTCAATCGCAAGTGCGACCTGGAAGACACCTTGCGTTGAGTGGGAGATGTGATAAAGAGAAAAGAGAATCGGTGACGCACACTTGTGTCAGACAAGTGGGAGATTGTTGGAGTAGGTGTCCTCCACAATAATGCGCCACATAATAAATCTTATTAAGGAATATAATTGGGATATTTATTGACTATATATATGATTAGTCAGTTGATTAACGTAAATCAATAACGGTTGGCTGACTAGAGTTTGACGTTATTGTCGTATGACGGCGGTGATCAAATGATCCCTTTCCGTCATACTTATAGGATGAAATCCAAATAGTAACTAATTATTTGTATATGATACAGTTAATTTATATCTTATTTTAATATGATTAAATAAGAATTAACTTAGTAATTAATCGTTAAATTACTAAATTAGTTGAGGTTTTGAGATAGAGGTAATTAGTTAATTATATTTACAAGGAGTTGTAAAATAAATTAACTAAGCATTGTGGGACCCATTATATATTGATATAATGGTAAAATAGTACTTAAAATGTTGAGTACATAATATTTATTTATTTGAGTCATATAATTGTTATATGATCAAATTAACACTTAATTATATAAGATAATTAAACATATGATTAATAAGTATTTGTGGGACAAATATCAAAAATCAAAATGGACCATATAATGGCTCACATTGCCGATCATGGTGGTGTTGGTAAGGTGATGATGGTTGCTTTTGTTCATGCTCACAAGTCACATGTGATTATGACATGAATAGTAACCTAAAATCATTTCATTCAACACTACACTCTACCACTTTGCATGTGATTAAAATAAGCAAAATAAGACCCTTGTGAGGCTCTTGAGGACCGGCCATATTGCCTGTAAAAGGGCAATATGGTTGTTGATTTTGTTTGTTCATTCTTGCTTGTTTTTCCTACATCTCTCAAAAACCCTTCTTCTCACTAAAACTCTCATAATACTAATATTTACTAAGTATTACTAGTGTAGTAATATATTCTAATATTAGTAGTATAATATCTATCTTATTATCTAGTTAATAATAAGGGTAGATTATTTGGTATCATCTTGGTGCAACTTAAAGGAGGTCTTCTATTTTGGAGATTATTCTTTGCACTGAAAGTATCAAGGAAACAAGCACAATGTAGACAAAAAACAAAAAGCTAAGCTTAGGACACTCAAAGTTTGTTCTATTTTGTTTGGACTGAATGCTGAAAGAAAGAGATAGAACCTTAACCAAAGCACAAAGCCAATGGTTGAGGGTTGAACCTTGATCCTAGCACTCAGCTAAGGGTCTAAGCTCACTTCCAAGCACACAGCAAAGGAAGTTTCTGAAGCACACAACCAATAGATAATAACAGAAACAAAGGTTTCAATTTTTTTGTTTACTTCAAATATGCTTTCATTCATTAGGAATAAGCCTTATATAGGCAATGAAGATACATCCTACTCGTCCATAACATCTAGGGTCATAATTGACTTACAAAAGAAGACATAAAAATACCTACATTGTTCAGACATAAAGTAATAAAGTAAAGAACCAGAAAGTAGTTTGACAAAAGTACAATCTTCCTTGCTGCCTTGCTTGTTGTTTTATTTTAGTAGAAGAGTGGACTTGAGGCTTGGTTTCTTTAGCCAAACGGAAGTAAGTTTGATCCAAAAGATTCACCAGACAGTTCCTTGAGCTTGCTTGGCCAAAATAGGAAGTTTTGAGAGTGACAGCCAAACTACTCTAGGATAGGTTAAAACTGGTCTTGTTTGATTTGTGGGTTGAGTTAAATGGTGTTCCTGGCATTTTCTGAGGAAGGTTCCTTGGACAAAAAGTTAGCAGACCCTCCCTAGGATTAAGCCTGATCATTGGTTTAAGTTTCTTAGGCATGATAGTCACCCTTGGACCCTGTCCAAGGCAACTGATACAGTCTGGCTTCTTTCTGGCAGATGGGCTGGTTGTTGCTTGTTTTGCTCTTGTTCTGGTTTGTGTGATTGTAGTTTGAATTGTATAAGGCATTGACATAGCTCTTGAGGTAAGTTGAGGTTGGTTGTGGGCTGAGGTTTGGACTTGGCTTGGGCATGGACTGGCTTTGAAGTTGGTATTGAACCATGGTTGTAGTATCATGATTTGAATTGTTTGTTGTAGGGTTGTTTGTACTCTCCTTGGCTGACTGGCTTTGATCATGTGTTCCCTGTGACAACCCTCGCGAATGCGGAATTTAAAAACATACAAGCATGTGATTTAATTAGCAAAAATATGGTATTTTAAAAACCTTTATACATGCAAGATAGAAAATACGGGGTATGTCAAACATTACAAACCAAAGTACGAAATAAACTACAACAAGAGACGTAGTCTCTCAAACGATTAACAATGTAAAAATGATTAGCAACTAGCTAAAATAACGTCTAGAGGTGTTTCATCTAGGGACAACGCCCGCTAGCTCACACCCGAACCCAAAATACCAAGCAAAAAGCCATCCAAATCAAGCAACCTGTTCATCCATGAAAAACATGAATGCCACAGTCAGTGGGGAGTAACTCCGGGTTCTCCCAGCCATATCACATTAAACGTACATAAAAGGAAATACAAAAGTAGAAGCATGCATATATAGATATACATGTGAAATACGATAAGGATAGATAGGCAATTCAATATATAATGATAAGAGCATATGAAGTACAAGTCCGAATCCATCATGTTATACAAAGACTCGGGGAAGACACTCTTAGGCAACCGAATACGCTCACTAGGGCTTGCATCTCACCGTTAGCGGTATAAGTTTGATAAGATTGAGACTCGACAAACAAACCATGCCAAGTCATGTGATGATCATAAGTAATCCATCATATAATCATCCATTCAAACATACAATACATTGACGACCTCTCTCACGGTAGATGAAATGCACTAGCACCGTGTACATGGCAAGAATGATTAAAATCGCATCCACGGGATGACATTTCCCTGAACGCATACACGATGACATTTTGTATATGTAGACTAATTTCCTTCTGGTAGGACGACGATAATAATACGGTTCCTAGTCTAAACCTGGCCAGACTCTCGGAATAAACGTGTTCCGATTCGACAAGCGATAACATTTCGCATCCAAGACTCGGTCAATCATTGACGCCGAGTACCCCAAATTCGGTCGATAATTCACGAAAGAGGCGGAAAAGAGCACAAGCATCAAAACAAGCGGTACGCTACAAGCAAATAACACCACCTCGCAAGTACACAACATTTGACGGCCGGGTCGATCAACGCAAAGCGTTCGCCTCCCAACAACGTCGTCGTATGCCTTCTAACACATGCAATTAAGCAGTAGGATACATCCCCGTTCCGACATTCCAGCCTTACGAACGTGGAGGTAGCCAAGGGAATGAGAGTACAAAGCACATAACAAAATAGTGCTCAAACCGTAACATTTGTAAAAACCGACTCAAAGTGGGACATAACAAAAACCGTCACAAAACCTGCGATACAAGCGAATGGAATATCATATGCAATGAAACTATTCAGAAAAACAAACTAAACAATGACAATTGAACTAAGATCAGACACTTGGGAATTGCTCTGTTTTTGTTTGGACTGGATGCTGAAAGAAAGAGATAGAACCTTAACCAAAGCACAAAGCCAATGGTTGAGGGTTGATCCTCGATCCCAGCACTCAGCTAAGGGTCTAAGCTCACTTCCAAGCACACAGCAATGGAAGTTTCTCAAGCACACAGCCAAGAGATATCAACAGAAACAATGGTTTCAGTTTTTGTGTTTACTTCAAATCTGCCTTTCATTCATTAGGAATAAGCCTTATATAGGCAATGAGATTACATCTTACTCATTCAAGACATCCTAGGGCCACAATTGGCTTGCAAAAGAAACAGAAATAACAGCTACATTGTTCAGAAATAAAGCAATAAAGTAGAAAAAGCAGTTCTAATGAGACAATCTGACTTAATTGGGTTGTTTAGGTTGATCTGGTGAAGGAGTGGACTTTCAAGCTTGATTTTTGGGCTCAACTGAAGTAGGATGAATGCCAAAGGTCATGCTAAAAGGCCCTTGAACTGGTTTGATCAAAAAAGGAAAGTTTGATAGTGACATTTGAACTACTGCAAAAAGGACTGAATTCTGGATAGTTTGAGTTTGTCCCTAAGCTAACTTTTTGTGTATGCATTTCCTGGAGAAGAAATCCTGGACAAAGTTATAGAGGACTCTCCCTAGGACTAAGATTGATGGTTTGTTAGGCTTGTTTGAGTGTGTGAGGTCCCCATGGACCCTGTTTAGAAAGACTGTGACTGACTGCTTGTGGCTGAGGGTTGTTATTGTTGTGTTAGGTTTGTTTTGCTGTTGGCTGTGTGTTGTTGTGGCTAAGTCTTGGGAAGTGGATGGCTAGGCTTTGTTCTGGCTGGTGTGGTGTTGTCTTTGCTGGCCTGAAGTGGTGGTTACTTGGACTGAATAAAACATTGTCATAACTAGTCATGGTGTTGTCTGAATTGTTGTTGTTGCCTTGAATGATGTTGTTGTCTTGATGTTGAGTCTTGTCTTGAGCTTGTGTCTTGCCTTGATCATGTACTCCCGTTGCAACCTCCCTTTCTTGAAAAGGATTTGCCCTCAAATCTTCATCACCTTCATCATCTGATTCACCATGGTAGGGGCTGAGGTCTCCAACATTAAAAGTACCATGGACACCATAGCTTCCTGGTAGATCCACTTTGTAAGCATTTGTGCCTATCTTCTCCAATATCTCAAATGGTCCATCAGCTCTTGGCATGAGCTTGTTTCTCCTCTTATCTGGAAATCTCTCTTTTCTTAAATGCAACCATAAAAGATCCCCCGCCTTGAACTCCCTTGCTTTCTTAGGCCCTTTGGACCAAGCCTTGTACAACTCATTGGACCTTTCAATCTGCTTCTTGACTTGCTCATGAATCTGTATCATTTTCTAAACTCTTTTCTTTGCATCATAGCTTGCTTTGCTTCCTTTGACTGGGGCTAGGTCTGAAGGCATGAGAGGATTAGTTCCATAAACTGTTTCAAAAGGACTTTTACCTGTGCTGCTGGAGGGAGCTCTGTTGAAGGCAAACTCAGCTTGTGCTAGCCTGAGGTCCCAATCTTTTAATGACTTAGAAACAATGCTCCTGAAGATCTTGCCTAGTGTCCTGTTAGTGACTTCTGTCTGCCCATCAGTTTGGGGATGGTGAGAAGTTCTAAACAATAACCTGGTCAATAGCTTCCACAAGGTTCTCCAGAAGTGACTCATGAACTTTGTGTCTCTATCTGAGACAATGCTTCTAGGTACCCCATGTAACTTGACAACCTCCCTAAAGTATAGTTCAGCTACCCCCAAAGCATCCTCAGTCTTCTTACAAGCAATGAAATGTGCCATTTTGCTGAACCTATCTACAACCACCATGATTGAATCCTTTCCCCTTTGAGTTCTTGGTAAGGCTACAATGAAGTCCATGTTGAGATCTTCCCATGGCTTGTTTGGTACTGGAAGTGGTGTGTAAGGGCCAGCCTGAAAATGTGCTTTGGCTAGTTGACAAGACCTGCATCTTTTGAGGGCATCTTGCACATCACTGAGCATCTTAGGCCAATAGAACTGATCTTGCAATATGTCATAGGTCTTTGCACCTCAAAGTGACCAGCAAGGCCATTGGAGTGAACCTCTTTGAACAGTAGTCCCCTATAAGGTCCCTTACGCACACATAGTTTGTTTCCATAGAACAAGTAGCCTTCCTGAGCTGTGTACTTGCTCCCTTTCTTGACTTGCCCTTCCTGCTACACCTCCCATTCATGCTTGAAGTCTGGGTCTTCCTGATAGAGCTCTTTCATGAATTCAAACCCCAACACCCTTTGTTCCATGAAGGTCAACATCACAGATCTTCTAGACAATGCATCAGCTACAACATTGTTCTTACCCTCTATGTACTTGCTGGAGAATGAGAAGGATTGCAAGAATTTTACCCATTTGGCATGCCTGGGGTTGAGTTTATGCTGTCCATTGATGTATTTGAGAGCCTCATGATCAGAATGTAGCACAAATGGCTTAGGCTTTAAGTAGTGTCCCCAATGGTTCAATGCTCTCACAATGGCATAGAACTCCTTGTCATATGTGGAATAATTAAGCTTGGCCCCATTTAGCTTCTCACTGAAGTATACAACAGGTTTTTTCTCTTGAGTAAGCACATCTCCTATGCCAAGGCCACTGGCATAACACTCTACCTCAAAGTGTTTGTTAAAATCTGGTAGAACCAATATTGGAGATTTACACAATAGCTCTTTGATCAGGTTGAAGGACCTTTCAGCCTTCTCATTCAACTTGAACTCTCCCTTCTTCATGCACTCAGTAATAAGGGCCATGATTGAACTAAACCCTTGTATGAACCTCCTATAGAAAGAGGCTAACCCATGAAAACTTCTAACATCAGTAACAGTTTGTGGAAGGGGCCATTCCTTGATTGCTTGCACTTTCTCAGGATCAACTGCTACTCCTTTCTTAGAGATGATGAACCCAAGGAATTAAACCTCAGGCTGCATGAAGGTGCACTTCTCTAGTTTGCCATACAACTTGTTCTCTCTTAGGACCTCAAACAACAACTTCAGATGCTGTAAATGTTCTCCTCTAGTTGAACTGTAAATAAGAATGTCATCAAATTAAACCACCACACACTTGCCTAAGTAGGGCCTTATGACCTCTTTCATCAACCTCATGAAGGTACTAGGGGCATTAGACAACCCAAAAGGCATCACCAACCATTCATAGAGCCCATGTTTAGTCTTCAAAGCTGTCTTCCATTCATCCCCTGCTCTTATCCTCACTTGGTGGTAGCCCTGCCTTAGATCAATCTTAGTGAATACTTGAGCCCCACTTAACTCATCCAGAATATCATTAAGTCTAGGTATGGGGAACCTATACTTGATGGTAATGTTGTTGATGGCCCTACTGTCAATGCACATACGCCAAGTCCCATCCTTCTTTGGCACAAGCAAAGCTGGTACAGCACAAGGGCTGAGTGATTCCCTGACATAGCCCTTGTTGAGCAGCTCACCTACTTGAAGTTGGAGCTCTTGTGTAGCTTTAGGATCACTCTTGTAAGCTGGCTTGTTGGGTAAGATAGCTCCAGGCACTAGGTCAATGTGGTGTTCTATTCCCCTAAGTGGTGGCAGTCCACTAGGGAGCTCTGTAGGAAAGACATCACCATAACTTTCTAGGATAGACTTGACCTCTTCAGGGATATCAACCATGCTCATCCCAGTCTCCTTGGCAAGTAATATGTACACAGGTTGTAACTCACTTAGCTCTTGTACTATTTCTGACTCACTTATCAACATGACTTCCTTGGAAGCCTCACTCACGGGGTTTGGGTTAATCTTTAAAGCAGGTGGTAAAGGTGCCAGGGTGATTTTCTTCTTCCCATACTTAAAAGTGTAGGTGTTGTCCCTCCCATGGTGAATGGCATCCCTATCAAACTCCCACGACCTCCCTAGCAAGAGGTGACATGCATCCATAGGCAGAACATCACAAAGACTTTCATCCACATACCCTTTACCAATTGAGAAAGGTACAACACATTGTTTATCCACCTTGATCTCAGCCCCTTTGTTTAACCATCTGAGTTTGTATGGTAGGGGTGGTCCTTGGTGGGTAGAGCTAATTTGTCTATCAGTGTTTTGGAGGCCACATTAGTGCAGCTTCCACCATCAATAATGAGGTTATACACTCTACCTTTGATAGTACATCTGGTCCTAAAGATCTGGTGTATTTGATCCTCTTCTAAAGGTTGGGGTTGAGTATGCATTACCCTCCATGTTACCAAACTTAACCCAGCATCAGGCTCTATCAACTCCTCACTAGCCTCTACCTCAGGCTCTTCCATCTCATCATCACAGACCAACACTTCATCATCTCCTCAATGGGTTACTTCTAGTGTGCTCAGAGCGCTTTTAGATGGACATTCTCTAGCAAAATGTCCATATCCTTGACATTGAAAACACTTTTTGAGGGGGGTAGTCTTCCTTTGGCCTGCCTCAACAGCCTTGCCTTTATCAGGGTTGAAAGGGGTCTTAATAAGAACCACAGGTTCTCCTATCTTGACTTCTACAAAGGGTTTGAAGGTGGGGGTTCTAGAAGGTGTCTTAGAAGCACTGGCTTTTCCCTTTCCCAATTTTTCTACCCTCAAAGACAAGTTGACAGCTTCCTCAAAGGAGTATATATTTTGTAGCCTGACTTTACTAGCTATCCTTTCATCCCAACCTTCTAAGAACCTTGCTATCTTTTGTTCAGATTTCTCAACAACCTCACATTGCAATGTGAGTTGTTCAAAGTCCCTCAGATAAGACTCTACAGGTCTTTGGTCTTGTTTCAGGTGAGTGAGCTTAATGAACATGTCCTGAGTGTAGTCCCTAGAGACAAACTTAGCCCTCATTTTCTTTTTCAATTTGAGCCATGACTTAACAGGTTCTTTCCCTTCTCTAACCCTCAAGGTTTTCATGTTTTCATACCACAGTGAGGCATAACCTTTTAGTTTCATGATAGCAACCTTAAAAGCCTTTCTATCAGTGTATCCTTTAAACTCAAAGACTCTTTCTACAGACCTTAGCCAATCTAGGAAATCATCAGGGTTCATGCTACCTAGAAAGTCAGGGATTTCTACCTTTATGTCTTTGTCTTGGTGTCTGAGAAGACTTTGATCTGAGCCATCTGAGTCTGACATTTCAAATTGATCTACAGGTTGTCTCCTCCTTCCTCCATATGGGAAAAGTGCTCCTCTTCCTCGACCTCTGCCTCCTCTTGTGTCATTATTTTGTTGGCCCTCAAGAAGTTCATTGACAGATCTGGAGACTTCCATCACAGTTCTGACAAGACCTTGAACTGTGTTTTCAAGACCTGTAATTCTCTCTTCACTCATGGTTGATTTTGTGTTTTTAAAGTAGTTAGGTAATGAACTCACAAACCAAAAACTCTGATAACCAATTTGCAATGAAACTATTCAGAAAAACAAACTAAATAATGACCATTGAACTAAGATCAGACACTTGGGAATTGCTCTGTTTTTGTTTGGACTGGATGCTCAAAGAAAGAGATAGAACCTTAACCAAAGCACAAAGCCAATGATTGAGGGTTGAACCTTGATCCCATTACTCAGCTAAGGGTCTAAGCTCACTTCCAAGCACACAGCAATGGAAGTTTCTCAAGCACACAGCCAAGAGATATCAACAGAAACAATGGTTTCAGTTTTTGTGTTTACTTCAAATCTGCCTTTCATTCATTAGGAATAAGCCTTATATAAGAAATGAGATTACATCTTACTCATTCAAGACATCCTAGGGCCACAATTGGCGTGCAAAATAAATAGAAATAACAGCTACATTCTTCAGAAATAAAGCAATAAAGTAGAAAAAGCAGTTCTAATGTGACAATCTGACTTAATTGGGTTGTTTAGGTTGATCTGGTGAAGGAGTGGACTTTCAAGCTTGATTCATGAGCTCAACTGAAGTAGGATGAATGCCAAAGGTCATGCTAAAAGGCCCTCGAACTGGTTTGATAAAAAAAGGATAGTTTGATAGTGACATTTGAACTACTGGAAAAAGGACTGAATTCTGGATAGTTTGAGTTTGTCCCTAAGGTAACTTTTTGTGTATGCATTTCCTGGAGAAGAAATCCTGGACAAAGTTGTAGAGGACTCTCCCTAGGACTAAGATTGATGGTTGGTTAGGCTTGTTTGAGTGTGTGAGGCCCCCATGGACCCTGTTTAGAAAGACTGTGACTGACTGCTTGTGGCTGAGGGTTGTTATTGTTGTGTTGAGTTTGTTTTGCTGTTGGTTGTGTGTTGTTGTAGCTAATTCTTGGGAAGTGGATGGATAGGCTTTGTTCTGGCTGGTGTGGTGTTGTCTTTGCTGGCCTGAAGTGGTGGTTACTTGGACTGAATAAAACATTGTCATAACTAGTCATGGTGTTGTCTGAATTGTTGTTGTTGCCTTGAATGATGTTGTTGTCTTGATGTTGAGTCTTGTCTTGAGCTTCTGTCTTGCCTTGATCATGTACTCCCGTTGCATCGTATATTCGAAACATTAATATTATAAGTCATTAAGTAAATTTATACAATAAATGAACGATCGGAAATATTATAAATGAAATCGTAAACAAGAAATACAAACACCTTCCAGCAGGTGCCAGCCGGCCTGGTGGACCGGCTGCCGGCCACCTGGCTGACGCCAATCATCATATGAAAAACCAAGTGAAAATAGAGTGTGTCCCAGCCGGTCAAGGGGACCGGCTGCCGGCTACCCGGCTGGGACCAAAGGTTCATGAGAAAAACAAGGAGAAAGGTTGAGGTGTCTCAGCCGGTCGGCTGACCGGCTACCGGTCGGCCGGATAAGATCAATTTCATGCTTCAAAATTTACGTAACACATGAATTATACAGCCACAGCCCCAGCGGATAGGCTGACCGGCTGCCGGTCGGCTGGCTGGGGTTAACATCACACGAAAATTGCCATTTTCACTAAGGATCAACACTTAACTATCATCAATTATTATCATAAATCATTCATACTCATATCAATTCTCAACAAACAACAAGTATCATTGTCAACACAATTTCTAAGCTTACCAATCATATTCTAAATACGATTTCTAGCATAGAAACCACGTAAAACACGTAAATGATATCGAGTAACCCTTCACCGTTACCTTATTACGTCTTCACTCCGCGTCAAGGTCTTCTTCAATCAAGAAGTAGTCTTTGTCGGGGTCTTGAAGGTCACCACCTACAAATAGTTAATAAAAGATGATTATTCTTCACCTTGAGAAAGACGGAGAGTTTGAAAAGCGAGAAAGACGGTAATTTTATTACCAATACGGATAGAGGAAGATAAGAGGGGAAGAATAAGACGAACTTACGTGAATTTGAGCGAGAAATGAAAGAGTTATGACGATTATAAGACGGATCAAAAATGGAAGCTAGGTTTCTTTGGGTTTTCTTAGAGAGGAAGAAAGAGTTGAGTTGTGTGAGTGAATTAGGTTAGGGTGAGTATGAGGAGAGTTAGTGGAAAAAGTCAAGAAAAGTCAAAGACGACTTAAGACGGGACTTAATTACTTGAAATCTCGCGTAAAATCCAAATACGAACTCGGAAATTCTAAATTCGACACGGGAAATTTAATTCTAAACTAAAACTAAATTTCGCTGAAAAGTATCCGTAAAATATTTTTACTATAAAAATAGGGTACAATTGCGGGTGTTACAATCACCCCACCTTTTAAAAAGTTTCGCCCTCGAAACTTGAGCGAAACAAAGATACCTTAATCGAATAGGCTTGGATATTTACTACGCATAGAAGCTTCCGTTTCCCAAGTCTCTTCTTCGACATTGGCACATCTCCATAAGATTTTCACTAAAGGAACCACCTTACTTCTCAACTTCTTATCCTTGCGGTCTAGGATGCGGATCGGCTTCTCTTCAAAGGACAAATTCGGTTCAGGCTCGGGCATTTCCTTTTGAAAGATATGGCTTGGATCACTATCATACTTTCTCAATTGAGAAACATGGAATACATCATGAACCTTAGCCAAATTCGGGGGCAAATCCAACTTGTAAGCAACGGCACCAATCCTTTTCACAATATCAAAGGGTCCAATGTATTTCGGGCTCAATTTACCCTTAACACCAAACCATTTAACACCCTTCATTGGAGATACTTTCAAGAATACTTTATCTCCAACCTCAAATTCTAGCGGTCTTCTTCGGATATCGGCATAAGACTTTTGACGGTCTTGAGCGGCTGTCATTCTATCACGAATGACCTTCACATTATCAACAGTCTCAACAAGAAAATCGGGACCTAAGTCACGAACATCACTCAATTGATTCCAACATATAGGACTCCGTCATTTCCTTCCATAAAGAGCTTCATAAGAAGCCATCTTGATAGATGCATGATAACTGTTGTTGTAAGAAAACTCCACCAACGGTAGACTCTTTTCCCAACTAGATAGGAAGTCAAGTGCACAAGCTCTAAGAAAGTCTTCTAAAGTCTGAATAGTCCTCTCGGTCTGACCATCCGTAGCGGCATGAAATGCGGTACTCATCAATAACTTACTACCCATGGCTTCTTGCAAAGCTTTCCAAAATCTCGAACAAAATCTCGGATCTCGATCGGATATAGTCTCCTTAGGAACACCATGATATCTAAAAATCTCATCAACATAGGCTTTCGCTAGTCGATCTAAACTCCAGGTTTCTTTGATCGGAATGAATCTAGTACACTTGGTCAAACGATCAACAACAACCCAAACGACATCTTTACCTCCAACGGTCCTCGGCAAAGCCATAATAAAATCCATGGAAATAGATTCCCACTTCCATAGTGGAATATCCAAAGACTGTAGCAATCCACCAGGCCTCTTTTGTTCAATCTTCACTTGTTGGCAAGTAAGACATCTTCCAACATAAGACACAACATCGCCCTTCAAGTTCGGCCACCAAAATTGTAGCTTCAAGTCTTTGTACATCTTATCACCTCCGGGGTGAATAGAATAAGGGGAAAGGTGAGCTTCATCAAGAACTCGCTTTCTCAAATCAAGAGCATTAGGCACAAACAAACGGCCATGGAAACGAAGAACACTTTCATCATCAAACTTGAAATCTTTAGCTTTACCTTCAAGAAGTTTGGCTTGAATAGACTTGTAGGTAAGATCATCAACTTGACTTTCGCGGATCTTATTCCTATGAGTCGATTCTTTTGACTGGCGACCGTCTATCTGAGTCGGGGCAGTTTCCGATTGGTTTTGGTAGATTTTCTGGGTCGTGCCGTAAAAGGAGGCCGATGGACATCTTCTGGATCATGGTGATCTACATCATACAGAGTGGATGAATCAACAGGAATTGTCCACCCATGTTGGGTACAAACATCTTAAGGCCACTCAAAGAGAAGTTACTGTAAATGCGTGGCCACGCTAGGAAAGAGATCTATGGTAGATTTTCCGGTCAGACAGTTACTCTCCCTATCGAGAAAACAACTCTAGATATAATCAATCGCAAGTGCGACCTGAAAGACACCTTGCGTTGAGTGGGAGATGTGATAAAGAGACAAGAGAATTGGTGACGCACACTTGTGTCAGGCAAGTGGGAGATTGTTGGAGTAGGTGTCCTCCGCAATACTGCGCCACATAATAAATCTTATTAAGGAATATAATTGGGATATTTATTGACTATATATATGATTAGTCAGTTGATTAACGTAAATCAATAACGGTTGGCTGACTAGAGTTTGCCGTTATTGTCGTATGACGACGGTGATCAACTGATCCCTTTCGGTCACACCTATAGGATGAAATCCAAATAGTAACTAATTATTTGTATATGATACAGTTAATTAGTCCATTACATATATTCGATATATACGAGAGTTAATTGTTAGAAATTGAGTTAAGAACTCAAATTCGATTAAGTTTATTTTTCAATTATGCGATAATTGACTAATAATTTATATCTTATTTTAATACGATTAAATAAGATTTAACTTAGTAATTAATCGTTAAATTACTAAATTAGTTGAGGTTTTGAGATAGAGGTAATTAGTTAATTATATTTACAAGGAGTTGTAAAATAAATTAACTAAGCATTGTGGGGCCCATTATATATTGATATAATGCTAAAATATTACTTAAAATGTTAAGTACATATTATTTATTTATTTGAGTCATATAATTGTTATATGATCAAATTAACACTTAATTAGATAAGATAATTAAACATATGATTAATAAGTATTTGTGGGACAAATATCAAAAATCAAAATGGACCATATAATGGCTCACATTGCCGGTCATGGTAGTGTTGGTAAGGTGATGATGGTTGCTTTTGTTCATGCTCACAAGTCACATGTGATTATGACATGAATAGTAACCTAAAATCATTTCATTCAACACTACACTCTACCACTTTGCATGTGATTAAAATAAGCAAAATAAGACCCTTGTGAGGCTCTTGAGGACCGGCCATATTGCCTATAAAAGGGCAATATGGTTGTTGATTTTGTTTGTTCATTCTTGCTTGTTTTTCCTACATCTCTCAAAAACCCTTCTTCTCACTAAAACTCTCATATTACTAATATTTACTAAGTATTACTAGTGTAGTAATATATTCTAATATTAGTAGTATAATATCTATCTTATTATCTAGTTCATAATAAGGGTAGATTATTTGGTATCATCTTGGTGCAACTTGTAGGAGGTCTTCTATTTTGGAGATTATTCTTTGCACTGAAAGTATCAAGGAAACAAGCACAATGTAGACAAAAAAAAAAGCTAAGCTTAGGACACTCAAAGTTTGTTCTATTTTGTTTGGACTGAATGCTGAAAGAAAGAGATAGAACCTGAACAAAAGCACAAAGCCAATGGTTGAGGGTTGAACCTTGATCCTAGCACTCAGCTAAGGGTCTAAGCTCACTTCCAAGCACACAGCAAAGGAAGTTTCTCAAGCACACATCCAATAGATAATAATAGAAACAAAGGTTTCAGTTTTTGTGTTTACTTCAAATCTGCTTTCATTCATTAGGAATAAGCCTTATATAGGCAATGAAGATACATCCTACTCGTCCATAACATCTAGGGTCATAATTGACTTACAAAAGAAGACATAAAAATACCTACATTGTTCAGACATAAATTAATAAAGTAAAGAACCAGAAAGTAGTTTGACAAAAGTACAATCTTCCTTGCTGCCTTGCTTGTTGTTTTATTTCAGTAGAAGAATGGACTTGAGGCTTGGTTTCTTTAGCCAAACTGAAGTAAGTTTGATCCAAAAGATTCACCAGACAGTTCCTCGAGCTTGCTTGGCCAAAAGAAGAAGTTTTGAGAGTGACAGCCAAACTACTCTAGGATAGGTTAAAACTGGTCTTGTTTGATTTGTGGGTTGAATTAAATGGTGTTCCTGGCATTTTCTGAGGAAGGTACCCTGGACAAAAAGTTAGCAGACCCTCCCTAGGATTAAGCCTGATTATTGGTTTAAGTTTCTTAGGCATGATAGTCACCCTTGGACCCTGTCCAAGGCAACTGATACAGTCTGGCTTCTTTCTGGCAGATGGGCTGGTTGTTGCTTGTTTTGCTCTTGTTCTGGTTTGTGTGATTGTGGTTTGAATTGTATAAGGCATTGACATAGCTCTTGAGGTAAGTTGAGGTTGGTTGTGGGCTGAGGTTTGGACTTGGCTTGGGCATGGACTGGCTTTGAAGTTGGTATTGAACCATGGTTGTAGTATCATGATTTAAATTGTTTGTTGTAGGGTTGTTTGTACTCTCTTTGGCTGACTGGCTTTGATCATGTGTTCCCTGTGTGACTTGGCTTGGAACTCCTGTTGCAACCTCCCTTTCTTGAAAAGGATTTGCCCTCAAATCATCAACTTCATCATCATCTGATTCTCCATGGTAGGGACTCAGATCCCCTACATTGAAAGTGCCATGGACACCATAGCTTCCTGGTAGGTCTACTTTGTAGGCATTAGGTCCCAGCCTTTCCAATATTTCAAATGGTCCATCAGCCCTTGGCATGAGTTTGTTCTTCCTCTTGTCTGGAAACCTTTCTTTCCTCAAGTGCAGCCAGAGAAGGTCCCCAGCTTTGAACTCCTTAGTTTTCTTAGGTCCTTTGGCTCTTGTCTTGTACAACTCATTAGTTTTCTCAATCTGCTTCTTAACCTGTTCATGGATCTGTAACATCTGCTCAACTCTCTTCTTTGCATCATAGTTTGCCTTATTTCCTCTAACTGGAGCCAGATCTGTGTGCATGAGAGGGTTAGTACCATAAACTGTTTCAAAAGGACTTTTACCTGTACTGGTGGAAGGGGCTCTGTTGAAGGCAAACTCAGCTTGTGCCAGCCTGAGATCCCAATCCTTCAAGGATTTAGAAACAATGCTCCTCAAGATCTTTCCCAATGTCCTGTTAGTGACTTCTGTCTGCCAATCAGTCTGAGGATGGTGAGAAGTGCTAAACAGTAGCCTGGTCTTCAATAGCCTCCACAATGTTCTCCAGAAGTGGCTCATGAACTTGGTGTCTCTATCTGAGACAATGCTTCTAGGTACACCATGTAACTTAACAACCTACTCGAAGTATAGCTCAGCCACCCCCAAATCATCTTCAGTCTTCTTATAAGCAATGAAATGTGCCATTTTGATAAACCTATCTACAACCACCATGATTGAATCCTTTCCTCTTTGTGTTCTTGGTAGTGCCACAATAAAATCCATGCTCAGATCCTCCCATTGTCTATTTGGTACTGGCAGTGGTGTGTAAGAGCCAGCATGAAAGTGTGCTTTGGCTAGTTGACAGGACTTGCATCTCTTGAGAGCATCCTGCACATCACTGAGCATTTTAGGCCAATAGAACTGATCATGTAGTATGTCATACGTCTTCTATACCCCAAAGTGACCAGCAAGGCCATTGGAGTGAACTTCCTTGACCAGCAGCCCCCTATAAGGTCCCTTAGGCACACAAGGCTTGTTTCCATGGAATAGGTAGCCTTCTTGGGCTGTGTATTTGCTCCCTTTCTTAACTTGTCCTTCCTGATGCACCTCCCATTCATGCTTGAAGTCTGGGTCTTCCTGATAGAGCTCTTTCATGAATTCAAATCCTAAGACCCTTTGTTCCATGAAGGTTAACATCACAGATCTTTGACTAATAAATTTATATCTTATTTTAATATGATTAAATAAGAATTAACTTAGTAATTAATCGTTAAATTACTAAATTAGTTGAGGTTTTGAGATAGAGGTAATTAGTTAATTATATTTACAAGGAGTTGTAAAATCAATTAACTAAGCATTGTGGGACCCATTATATATTGATATAATGGTAAAATATTACTTAAAATGTTAAGTACATATTATTTATTTATTTGAGTCATATAATTGTTATATGATCAAATTAACACTTAATTATATAAGATAATTAAGCATATGATTAATAAGTATTTGTGGGACAAATATCAAAAATCAAAATGGACCATATAATGGCTCACATTGCCGGTCATGGTAGTGTTGGTAAGGTGATGATGGTTGCTTTTGTTCATGCTCACAAGTCACATGTGATTATGACATGAATAGTAACCTAAAATCATTTCATTCAACACTACACCCTACCACTTTGCATGTGATTAAAATAAGCAAAATAAGACCCTTGTGAGGCTCTTGAGGACCGGCCATATTGCCTATAAAAGGGCAATATGGTTGTTGATTTTGTTTGTTCATTCTTGCTTGTTTTTTCTACATCTCTCAAAAACCCTTCTTCTCACTAAAACTCTCATATTACTAATATTTACTAAGTATTACTAGTGTAGTAATATATTCTAATATTAGTAGTATAATATCTATCTTATTATCTAGTTCATAATAAGGGTAGATTATTTGGTATCATCTTGGTGCAACTTGTAGGAGGTCTTCTATTTTGGAGATTATTCTTTGCACTGAAAGTATCAAGGAAACAAGCACAATGTAGACAAAAAAAAAAGCTAAGCTTAGGACACTCAAAGTTTGTTCTATTTTGTTTGGACTGAATGCTGAAAGAAAGAGATAGAACCTGAACAAAAGCACAAAGCCAATGGTTGAGGGTTGAACCTTGATCCTAGCACTCAGCTAAGGGTCTAAGCTCACTTCCAAGCACACAGCAAAGGAAGTTTCTCAAGCACACATCCAATAGATAATAATAGAAACAAAGGTTTCAGTTTTTGTGTTTACTTCAAATCTGCTTTCATTCATTAGGAATAAGCCTTATATAGGCAATGAAGATACATCCTACTCGTCCATAACATCTAGGGTCATAATTGACTTACAAAAGAAGACATAAAAATACCTACATTGTTCAGACATAAAGTAATAAAGTAAAGAACCAGAAAGTAGTTTGACAAAAGTACAATCTTCCTTGCTGCCTTGCTTGTTGTTTTATTTCAGTAGAAGAATGGACTTGAGGCTTGGTTTCTTTAGCCAAACTGAAGTAAGTTTGATCCAAAAGATTCACCGGACAGTTCCTCGAGCTTGCTTGGCCAAAAGAAGAAGTTTTGAGAGTGACAGCCAAACTACTCTAGGATAGGTTAAAACTGGTCTTGTTTGATTTGTGGGTTGAATTAAATGGTGTTCCTGGCATTTTCTGAGGAAGGTACCCTGGACAAAAAGTTAGCAGACCCTCCCTAGGATTAAGCCTGATCATTGGTTTAAGTTTCTTAGGCATGATAGTCACCCTTGGACCCTGTCCAAGGCATCTGATACAGTCTGGCTTCTTTCTGGCAGATGGGCTGGTTGTTGCTTGTTTTGCTCTTGTTCTGGTTTGTGTGATTGTGGTTTGAATTGTATAAGGCATTGACATAGCTCTTGAGGTAAGTTGAGGTTGGTTGTGGGCTGAGGTTTGGACTTGGCTTGGGCATAGACTGGCTTTGAAGTTGGTATTGAACCATGGTTGTAGTATCATGATTTAAATTGTTTGTTGTAGGGTTGTTTGTACTCTCTTTGGCTGACTGGCTTTGATCATGTGTTCCCTGTGTGACTTGGCTTGGAACTCCTGTTGCAACCTTCCTTTCTTGAAAAGGATTTGCCCTCAAATCATCAACTTCATCATCATCTGATTCTCCATGGTAGGGACTCAGATCCCCTACATTGAAAGTGCCATGGACACCATAGCTTCCTGGTAGGTCTTGTGACACCCTCAAATTTGCGGAAAGAAAAAAAATTATTTAAATACATAAACGAAATATGACAATACATAACGAAGGTGTCATAACATAAAAAGGTCATTACAAAACGGAAATACTATTATACAAAAGAAATCTACAAGACGGGAGACATATCTCCCGTATAAATACGGAAATAAAAGTGTGTACAATAATATACAAACTATGAACCGAATATAGGTCCAAGGTAAATACTTCGCTCGCTAGCTCGTCCATGTACCCCAAATATGCAACACCACCTGTTCGACCGCATTAAATATAAACACGGAAGCCACAGTCAGTGGGGAGTAACTCCGAGTTCTCCCAGCCACGAAATGTCGAGTTTAATTAAACATGAATAACATAAAAGCAATGTATATGAGAAATACAAAACTTTAACATATAAGATATGCTTTTCATGTTATGAAACAAATAACTAACATATAACCTATCATATGAAAGCTATCATGTGAATCCGATACTAAAATATAACTCGAGGTAGGGAAGCTGGTATGCTGGCTCAGCGGTTACCATGTAACATGGCCCTGATACACTCAAACCCTAATCAACACGTAATCATGTGAATCAGTTAACAATCGGTAATCCAAACTATATCAATCTTAGCCGGCTTGCATCTCACCTTCTAAAACTCATAGAATCATACAAACATGAAAGACAAATACTTCTACAAACAGGAATAAGTTCCTAGTACAGTCAATAGACGACTTCTGTAACTCGAGGCTATACCATAAGGTAGGAAAACATCCTAGTCCTAGACTGATCAGACCTAGCGACAACAGCTATTCCATTCCCAGTCCATGACATAACCGTCTATGAGAAAAATTACTAGGCGACCCCTAAGCAGCGAGGGCTATTACTTAAGCTGCTCCCTTACCAAAGCGGAACTCTTAGGATGCCATGCCCACGACTTGGATGATAAGCCACCCAGGCGTGACACAAAAGCATCAAGCAGTGATATATACTGTTTAAAGATAGTACGGCCTATCAATGTCATGGTACAAGATACTCATTTAGAATTAGAATGGTCAAGACGCCATATACTCATAATTCTCTATGGGTACTTAGTCAACACGACACCAACAATATAATCAAACAGTCACGGGAACAATTTCCTATCATGTGACTAATTGCATATAAAACATAATCAATTAACATATCGCCTCATATCTACTAAGGCTAATTCATTAATTAAATACAACATCACTTGAAGACAAATCCCCGACCCGAGTCCCGCGACTGGTCATCAGTCAAATCGGGGCTGACTAGATCTTAGTTTGACCAAACCCGTTGGATCCAAAACGGCTGAAGCGAGTCTTATCACAAGAATAAATCAAACAATTATTACCATGTTTTTTAGTACTACCTTCTAACATGGTCTGAATTATCATTTTATCCAAAAAACCCGCTGAACCCTGAAATGATAACGAATTAAACTACGATCTCGTCTTATAATTTCTAACATGTGAGAAATAATAATTTTATGAAAAACCTTTTTAATTAAATATTTTACTTATTAATATTTCCCACTTGCTAAATATTACAAAACACGATAAAAATGACGATAACTCAAAAACCGTCACAAGTCCCAAAGTGGGACCCACGGGCTGAGTTGGGCCGGACCCCACATGGGCCTGGATGGGCCCCACGGCCTGTTTTGACACAAATGGCTGTTTTGCTTTAATTTTTCTAAAACCGATTTCTAATATTTTCCCGCATGCTTAACTTAATTAAAACCCGTCAAAACAACCATTAAACAATCAAACATCGACACAACCCAAAGACCAAAACCCGGACCCATCTTGACCAACCCAGACCGGGTCTGAACCGGCCTGGACCGGTCTGGTTTGGTCCGGTTCACTCGGCCCTTTCACATGGTTCAAACAACACCACTTCTAAATTAATTCTAACATGTTTTAATTAATCAACACCCATTTTAACAACCAATTTAACCATCCATCATACAAAAA
Source organism: Heliosperma pusillum (assembly GCA_022085475.1). Lineage (NCBI taxonomy): Eukaryota > Viridiplantae > Streptophyta > Magnoliopsida > Caryophyllales > Caryophyllaceae > Heliosperma > Heliosperma pusillum. Next base: position 119,363 of record JAIUZE010068519.1, on the reverse strand, counting down.
TCATTATTATGAAAGATCATCCAAATTCATTAAGAAAAATCAACATGTTATAATTCATCAAGAACACTAAACATATTAAAATTTCCTAAACAACATAAAAAAAATCATAACTTAGTAAAAATCATCAAAATTTATCAAGAACCCTAAACATATTATAAATTCATACAAAATCATAAAAATCATAACTTATGGAAAATCATCAAAATTCACCAAGAACACTAAACATATTAAAATTTCCACACAACCTAAAAATCATAACTTTATGGAAAATCATAAAAATTCATACAACATAATAAAAACATCTCCTTATCATATTACTACCAAAAATTCCATAAATCATAAAAACATGAACTAAAACAAAGATGAACCAAAAACTAAAGAAACAAAGGCTAAAGCTATGTTACTAACTAAAACCATAAAAACCATAACATGAACCAAAACAAAAGCTATGTGACATTTATTCGTCGAGTAAATCGGAATTGTTACCTTAGCTAGCAAACCACTTAGCACAAAAATAATAATAAGAAGTATATAATAAGAAACCCTCCTACTAATCTTCACCCAAAATATACGAGTCTCCAAACTCGTCTTCAAAATCTTCCCCTATAAGAAAATAACAAGAAAACATTATTAGAACTAAAAATATGAATTTCCATAATTAAAGTGTTGAAAATGATCTTGACGGAATTGAAATTAAACCATACGTGAAGATGAGGAGCGAAGAGGAGAGTCTAGAAATATAAATTAGGATGGATTTAATTAAGAAACGAATATTTTATGAAGGTTTTGCTCAAGAACGATGAAGAACAAATGATGAACGACGAAGAACACGAAGAACGATTAAAGAAAGTGATATTTTGATCTTTATTTGATTTGTTGTAAAATGAAAAGTTGTTGTGAGTAATGTGGGTTGGTTGAGCCGTGTAAATATAGACAAATAAAGATGTCGGGTTTTGAAATTGTTGTTACGTAATTGACTCGCGTTTAATAATTATTTTACGGTAACCGATTAAATATAATTAACGATAAAGTTAATTACACTAAATATCAAGATATTATGATATTGTAATGAAAAATAATGAAAATATCAAGGCTTAAGAGTGGGTAAGGGAGCCGTGTGATGTTGAGCTTGTCGGGTCCGATTTCGAGCGTTTTGCGTAGTTTTCGTTAACTGATCGATAAAGTGAAATAATATCTAGATATTATGATATATTAATCAAAAGTAAGGAAAATATCAAGGTCTATTAGAGGGGAAAGAGAGCCGTGTGGGATAGGTGATATCGGGTCTGATTTTTCTCGATTTGCGTAATCTTCCGTTGGCGGATCGATAAAGTAACAAATATCTAAGATATTTGTATTAGTTTAATCGAAAGAATTAAAATATCTAAAGTGAGTGGAAAACGATGACATGGCCGCGTGACTCATGCCAAAGTCGAGTTTCGAGTTTGTTACGGGATTTACGATGAGTCGGGAATAGTTAAATGACGTTCGGTTAAAACCGTAAAGTTATTCTTTAAATTCCGAATAAATTCAAAATAATTATATTAAATTATGATAAATCTTAATAAATCTAAATAAAAATAAATCAAAAATATTATTTTTTTAAATAAAATTTCGGTCTTCATACTTATGAGACGAGTCGGGAAAAGTCAACGGAAGTCAAAGTTGACTGAAAAGTCGAGAAAAGTCGAAGATGACTTAAAAGTCAAGAAAAGTTTAGGACGACTTAAAAGTCAAGAAAAAGTCAATGACGACTTTAAAAAGTCAAGGAAAAGTCAAAGACGACTTAAAAGTCAAGAAAAGTCAAAGATGACTAAAAACGGTCTTTTCATGGAATCCCTCAAAAATTCCAAATACGAACGCGGAATTTCAAAATTGGTAAATATTTTAAAACTTAAGTTCTACTGAAAAGGGTTGGTAAATATTTTTACTAGAAAAATTGGCATTTTTCGGGTTGTTACAGGTCTACTTTGTAGGCATTAGGTCCCAGCCTTTCCAATATTTCAAATGGTCCATCAGCCCTTGGCATGAGTTTGTTCTTCCTCTTGTCTGGAAACCTTTCTTTCCTCAAGTACAGCCAGAGAAGGTCCCCAGCTTTGAACTCCTTAGTTTTCTTAGGTCCTTTGGCTCTTGCCTTGTACAACTCATTAGTTTTCTCAATCTGCTTCTTAACCTGTTCATGGATCTGTAACATCTGCTCAACTCTCTTCTTTGCATCATAGTTTGCCTTATTTCCTCTAACTGGAGCCAGGTCTGTGTGCATGAGAGGGTTAGTACCATAAACTGTTTCAAAAGGACTTTTACCTGTACTGGTGGAAGGGGCTCTGTTGAAGGCAAACTCAGCTTGTGCCAGCCTGAGATCCCAATCCTTCAAGGATTTAGAAACAATGCTCCTCAAGATCTTTCCCAATGTCCTGTTAGTGACTTCTGTCTGCCCATCAGTCTGAGGATGGTGAGAAGTGCTAAACAGTAGCCTGGTCTTCAATAGCCTCCACAATGTTCTCCAGAAGTGGCTCATGAACTTGGTGTCTCTATCTGAGACAATTCTTCTAGGTACACCATGTAACTTAACAACCTCCTCGAAGTATAGCTCAGCCACCCCCAAATCATCTTCAGTCTTCTTATAAGCAATGAAATGTGCCATTTTGATAAACCTATCTACAACCACCATGATTGAATCCTTTCCTCTTTGTGTTCTTGGTAGTGCCACAATAAAATCCATGCTCAGATCCTCCCATTGTCTATTTGGTACTGGCAGTGGTGTGTAAGAGCCAGCATGAAAGTGTGCTTTGGCTAGTTGACAGGACTTGCATCTCTTGAGAGCATCCTGCACATCACTGAGCATTTTAGGCCAATAGAACTGATCCTGTAGTATGTCATACGTCTTCTATACCCCAAAGTGACCAGCAAGGCCATTGGAGTGAACTTCCTTGACCAGCAGCCCCCTATAAGGTCCCTTAGGCACACAAAGCTTGTTTCCATGGAATAGGTAGCCTTCTTGGGCTGTGTATTTGCTCCCTTTCTTAACTTGTCCTTCCTGATGCACCTCCCATTCATGCTTGAAGTCTGGGTCTTCCTGATAGAGCTCTTTCATGAATTCAAATCCTAAGACCCTTTGTTCCATGAAGGTTAACATCACAGATCTTCTAGACAGTGCATCAGCTACAATATTGTTCATGCCCTCTATATATTTGCTGGAGAATGAGAAGGATTGTAAGAACTCTACCCATTTGGCATGTCTGGGGTTGAGTTTATGCTGCCCATTGATGTACTTGAGGGCCTCATGATCAAAATGTAGCACCAATGGCTTAGGTTTTAAGTAGTGTCCCCAATGGTTCAATGCTCTCACAATGGCATAGAACTCCTTGTCATATGTGGAGTAGTTAAGCTTAGCCCCATTTAACTTCTCACTGAAGTATGCAATAGGCTTCTTCTCTTGTGTAAGTACAGCTCCTATGCCAAGGCCACTGGCATCACACTCTACCTCAAAGAGTTTGTTGAAATCTGGTAGAACCAATATTGGAGATTTGCACAATAGCTCCTTGATCTGGTTGAAGGACTTCTCAGCCTTATCACTCCACTTGAACTCTCCCTTCTTCATGAATTCAGTAATAGGGGCCATGATGGAGCTAAACCCCTGTATGAACCTTCTGTAGAAGGATGCTAGACCATGAAAACTTCTAACATCAGTCACTGTTTGAGGGAGTGGCCATTCCATGATTGCCTTAACCTTCTCAGGGTCAACTGCTACTCCTTCTTTAGAAATGATGAACCCAAGGAAGTAAACCTCAGGCTGCATAAAAGTGCACTTTTCCAATTTGCCATACAGTTTGTTCTCCCTTAGAACCTCAAACAATAATCTCATATGCTGCATATGTTCTCCCTTAGTTGAGCTATAAACAAGAATGTCATCAAAGTAAACCACCACACATTTGCCTAAGTATGGCCTTAGGACTTCTGTCATCAACCTCATGAAGGTACTAGGGGAATTAGACAACCCAAAAGGCATTACCAACCATTCATAGAGCCCATGTTTAGTTTTGAAAGTTGTTTTCCACTCATCTCCTGCTCTTATCCTTACTTGGTGATAGCCCTGTCTTAGATCAATTTTTGTGAACAGTTGAGCCCCACTCAACTCATCCAGAATATCATTAAGTCTAGGTATGGGGAACCTATACTTAATAGTAATGTTATTGATGGCTCTACTGTCAATGCACATACGCCAGGTCCCATCCTTCTTTGGTACAAGCAAAGCTGGTACAGCACAAGGGCAGAGGGACTCCTGACATAACCCTTGTTTAGCAGTTCACCTACTTGAAGTTGGAGCTCTTGTGTAGCCTTAGGATCACTCCTGTAAGCTGGCTTATTGGGTAGGATAGCTCCAGGTACTAGGTCAATGTGGTGTTCTATTCCCCTAAGTGGTGGCAGTCCACTAGGAAGCTCAGAAGGAAAGACATCACTATAGGCTTCTAGAATAGACTTGACCTCCTCAGGGATATCAACCATGCTTACCCCAGTATCCTTGGCAAGCAGTATATACACAGGTTGTAACTCACTCAGTTATTGCACTATTTCTGACTCACTTATCAACATGACTTCCTTAGAAGCTTCACTCATGGGGGTTGGGTTGATCTTTAAAGCAGGAAGTAAAGGTGCCAGGGTAATTTTCTTCTTCCCAAACTTAAAAGTGTAGGTCTTGTCCCTCCCATGGTGGATGGCATCCCTATCAAACTCCCATGGTCTTCCAAGCAAGAGGTGACAGGCATCCATAGGTAGGATATCACACAGACTTTCATCCACATATCCTTTACCAATTGAGAAAGGTACAACACATTGCTTGTCTACCTTAATCTCAGCTCCTCTGTTCAACCACCTGAGTTTGTAAGGTAGGTGGTGGTCCTTAGGGGGTAGAGATAGTTTGTCTATCAGGGTTTTGGAGGCCACATTAGTGCAGCTTCCACCATCAATAATGAGGTTACACACCCTACCCTTAATAGTACATCTGGTCCTAAAGATCTGGTGTCTCTGGTCCTCTTCTAAGGGCTGAGGTTGAGCATGCATTACCCTCCATGTTACAAAACTTAACCCAGCATCAGGCTCTATCAACTCTTCACTAGCCTCTATATCAGGCTCTTCCATTTCATTATCACAGACCAACACCTCATCCTCTCCCCAATGAATTACTTCTAGGGTGCTCAGAGCTCTTTTAGATGGACATTCTCTAGCAAAATGTCCATATCCTTGACATTGAAAACACTTTTTGAGAGGGGTAGTTTTTCTTCGGCCTGCTTCAACAGCCTTGCCGTTATCAAGGTTGAAAGGAGTCTTAGTGGGAATCACAGGTTCTCCTATCTTGACTCCTACAAAGGGTTTGAAGGTAAGGGTTCTAGCTGGTGTATTAGAGGCACTGGCTTTTCCTTTCCCTAACTTTTCTACCCTTAAAGACAAGTTAACAGCTTCCTCAAAGGAGTATATATTCTATAGCCTGACTTTACTAGCTATCCTCTTATCCAAACCTTCTAAGAACCTTGCTATCTTTTGCTCAGGTTTCTCAACAACCTTACATTGCAGTGTGAGTTGTTCAAAGTCCCTTAGATAAGACTCTACATGTCTTTGGTCTTGTTTCAGGTGAGTGAGCTTAATGAACATGTCCTGAGTGTAGTCCCTAGAGATAAACTTAACCCTCATTTTTTTTTTCAGTTTGAGCCATGACTTATTAGGTTATTTCCTTTCCCTAACCCTCAAGGTTTTCATGTTTTCATACCACAGTAAGGCATAACCTTTTAGTTTCATGATAGCAACCTTAAAAGCCTTTCTATCAGTGTATCCTTTAAACTCAAAGACTCTTTCTACAGACCTCAACCAATCTAGAAATCATCAGGGTTCATGCTACCTAGAAAGTAAGAGATTTCTACCTTTATGTCTTTGTCTTGGTGTCTGAGAAGACTTTGATCTGAGCCATCTGAGTCTGACATTTCAAATTGATCTACAGGTTGCCTCCTCCTTCCTCCACCTTGTCGACCTCTGCCTCCTCTTGTGTCATTGTTCTGTTGGCCCTCAAGAAGTTCATTAAAAGACCTGGAGACTTCCATCACAGTTCTGACAAGACCTTGAAATGTGGTTTCAAGACCTGTAATTCTCTCTTCACTCATGGTTGATTTTGTGTTTTTAATGTAGTTAGGTAAATGAACTCACAAACCAAAGCTCTGATAACCAATTGCACTGAAAGTATCAAGGAAACAAGGACAATGTAGACAAAAAAAAAGCTAAGCTTAGAACACTCAAAGTTTGTTCTGTTTTGTTTGGACTGAATGCTGAAAGAAAGAGATAGAACCTTAACCAAAGCACAAAACCAATGGTTGAGGGTTGAACTTGATCACAGCACTAAGGTAAGGGTCTAAGCTCACTTCCAAGCACACAGCAAAGGAAGTTTCTCAAGCACACAGCCAAGAGATAATAACAGAAACAAAGGTTTCATTTTTTGTGTTTACTTCAAATCTGCTTTCATTCATTAGGTATAAGCCTTATATAGGCAATGAAGATACATCCTACTCGTCCATAACATCTAGGGTCACAATTGACTTACAAAAGAAGACATAAAAACAGCTACATTGTTCAGACATAAAGTAATAAAGTAAAGAACCAGAAAGTAGTTTGACAAAAGTACAATCTTCCTTGCTTATTGTTTTATTTCAGTAGAAGAGTGTACTTGAGGCTTGGTTTCTTGGGACAAACATAATTAAGTTTGATCCTAAATATTCACCAGACAGTCCCTCGAGCTTGCTTGGCCAAAAGAGGAAGTTTTGACAGTGACAGCTAAACTACTCTAGGATAGGTTAAAACCGGTCTTGTTTGATTTGTGGCTTGAATTAAATGGTGTTCCTGGCATTTTCTGAGGAAGGTTCCCTGGACAAAAAGTTAGCAGACCCTCCCTAGGATTAAGCCTGATCATTGGTTTAAGTTTCTTAGGCATGATAGTCACCCTTGGACCCTGTCCAAGGCAACTGATACAGTCTGGCTTCTTTCTGGCAAATGGGCTGGTTGTTGCTTGTTTTGCTCTTGTTCTGGTTTGTGTTATTGTGGTTTGAATTGTATAAGGCATTGACATAGCTCTTGAGGTAAGTTGAGGTTGGTTGTGGGCTGAGGTTTGGACTTGGCTTGGGCATGGACTGGCTTTGAAGTAGGTATTGAACCATGGTTGTAGTATCATGATTTGAATTGTTTGTTGTAGGGTTGTTTGTACTCTCTTTAGCTGACTGGCTTTGATCATGTGTTCCCTGTGACAACCCTCGCGAATGCGGAATTTAAAAACATACAAGCATGTGATTTAATTAGCGGAAATACGTTATTTTAAAAACCTTTATACATGCAAGATAGAAAATACGGGGTATGTCAAACATTACAAACCAAAGTACGAAATATACTACTACAAGAGACGTAGTCTCTCAAAAGATTAACAATGTCAAAATGATTAGCAACTAGCTAAAATAACGTCTAGAGGTGTTTCATCCAGGGACAACGCCCGCTAGGTCACACCCGAACCCAAAATACCAAGCAAAAAGCCATCCAAATCAAGCAACCTGATCATCCATGAAAAACATGAACGCCACAGTCAGTGGGGCGTAACTCTGGGTTCTCCCAGCCATATCACATTAAACGTACATAAAAGGAAATACAAAAGTAGAAGCATGCATATATAGATATACATGTGAGTTACGATAAGGATAGATATGAAAGTCCATAGACCTTAATTAGACTCTTCTAATTAGTTGCTAAATTACTTGTTAATTTAGTATATAATGATCTATGTAACATGCATGCAAATATAAAGACATTTATATAAAGGAAGAGATTTCCTCACATTGATATGGAAAATATAAGGGCACAACAAGAACTCCTTCTTGTTGTTCTTGAGCTACAAATATGGATGAACACAAGTAATCTCCAAAGTAGAAGATCTCCTCTAAGTTGCACCAAGATTAACCCAAATAATCTACCCTTATTATTAACTAGATAATAAGATAGATATAATACTACTAATATTATGACTATATTACTACACTAGTAATACTTAGTAAATATTAGTATATGAGAGTTTTTAGTGAGAGGAAGAATTTTAGAGAGAAGTAAACAAATTGCACAAAATGAAGTAGTAGTAAAATGAACAACATTTGTTCATTATAAAGGCCATGAGGCCGGACCACCTTGTCCAAAGATGGACTATTATTTTGTTTAATTTGATCACATGCATTAGAGTGGAGTGTTGTAGTATATGTGATGATTATTTCTACTTGTTATGTCACTTTCAATTAGTAACTAAAGAGTGTAAACAAGAACAACAATCATCACCTTTGTAACTACAATCTAACCGGCCACAATGGCCTAGTTTGGTCCATTTTGATTTTTTTTATATTTGTCTCACAAATACTTATTGATCATATGCTTAATTATCTTGTATAATTAAGTGTTAATTTGATCATATAACAATTATATGACTCAATTAAATAAATAATATGTACTTAACATTTTAAGTAATATTTTACCATTATATCAATATATAATGGGTCCCACAATGCATGGTTAATTTATTTTACAACTCCTTGTAAATATAATTTACTAATTACCTCTATCTCAAAACCTCAACTAATTTAGTAATTTAACGATTAATTACTAAGTTAAATCTTATTTAATCGTATTAAAATAAGATATAAATTTATTAGTCAATTATCGCATAATTGAAAAATAAGCTTAATCGAATTTGAGTTCTTAACTCATTTTCTAATAATTAACTCTCGTACATATCGAATATATGTAATGTACTAATTAACTGTATCGTATACAAATAATTAGTTACTATTTGGATTCATCCTTTAGGTGTGACCGAAAGGGATCAGTTGATCACCGCCGTCAAACGACAATAACGTCAAACTCTAGTTAGCCAACCGTTATTGATTTACGTTAATCAACTGACTAATCATATATATAGTCAATAAATATCCCAATTATATTCCTTAATAAGATTTATCATGTGGCGCACTATTGTGGAGGACACCTACTCCAACAATCTCCCACTTGTCTGACACAAGTGTGCGTCACCGATTCTCTTGACTCTTTATCACATCTCCCACTCAACGCAAGGTGTCTTTCAGGTCGCACTTGCGATTGACAATATTTAGAGTGGTTTTCTCGATAGGGAGAGTAACTGTCTGACCGGAAAATCTACCATAGATCTCTTTCCGAGCGTGGCCACGCATTTACAGTAACTTCTCCTCGAGGGGCCTAAAGATGTTTTTACCCAACGTGGGTGGACAATTCCTGTTGATCCATCTACTCTGTATAATGCAGATCCCCATGATCCAGAAGAAGCCATCGGCCTCCTTTTACGGCACGACCTAGAACATCAACCAAAACCAATCGGAAACTGCACCAACTCAGATAGACGGTCGCCAGTCAAAAGAATCGACTTATAGGAATAAGATAGAAGACCCTGCCACGACCAGGCATCAAATAATTGATTAAGGGTCTCTACAATGTCACTGTCCGACAGAGTGTCATACAGTCTGTCTATGTAAACGACCAGTCATCTCCATGACCCCATGGTGTTGAACCAACCATCGATCGACTTACAATCTAGTCATTTCGAGACGTCACCTCATTTAGTGACTAGGGACAATAAGGGACTAAGTTCGTCCTATTCACTGAATAGGGTCCAACAATCTATTCGGATAACGACGAAGTATTAAATTTAGTCAAACTAAATAAAAGAGTTTAAAATAAAACTCGAATAATGAATGCCATTATCATATATGAAATAATTAATACAACATTCAATATTACATATTACATATCTAGGGAATTCTGGCACACGTCTCAAACCCATTGTGACGACATGACCATCATGCTTAGCCTTTGATAAAGGCTTGGTTAAAGGATCAACATTGTTGTCATCTGTCCCAACCTTACAAATGTCAATTTCCTTTTTGTCCACGTAATCTCTAATTACATAATATTTCCTAAGTACATGTCTAGACTTGTTACTAGACTTGGGCTCTTTTGCTTGAAAAATAGCCCCACTGTTATCACAATAAATTGTGATAGGATCTTTGGCAGTGGGGACTACTGTTAGTCCTTCCAAAAATTGCCGAATCCATACAGCTTCCTTTGCAGCTTCAGATGCTGCAAGGTACTCTGCTTCTGTTGTAGAATCCGCTGTAACGCTTTGCTTGAAACTCTTCCAGCAAACAGCTCCTCCATTCATCATATAAACGTAGCCGGATTGGGATTTCATATCATCCCTATCTGTTTGGAAACTGGCATCTGTGTAACCCTTTACACGTAACTCAGTCTCGCCTCCAAACACTAAGAACGAATCCTTGGTCCTTCTTAAGTACTTAAGGATGTTCTTTACGGCTATCCAGTGACTCTCACCTGGATTTGCTTGGTAACGACTTGTCATGCTCAAAGCATATGCAACGTCGGGACGAGTGCACATCATAGCATACATGATTGATCCAACGGCTGAATGCGTACGGGATCAATTTCATGCGTTCAATCTCCTCGGGTTTCGTAGGGCACTCTGACTTGCTCAAAGTGATCCCACTTCCCATAGGAATAAAGCCTCTCTTAGAGTCTTTCATGTTGAACCGATCAAGAATCTTATCAATATAAGTCTCTTGACTTAATGCTAGTATCCTTTTAGATCTATCCCTATAGATCCGGATACCTAAGATGCGCTGGGCCTCTCCTAAGTCTTTCATTTGGAAATGTATTCCTAGCCACTCCTTTACAGAAGTGAGCATTGGAATATCATTCCCAATGAGTAGTATGTCATCTACATACAAGACTAGAAAAGTTACTTTACTCCCACTAAACTTCATGTATAAACACGGTTCCTCGACACTTCGAGTGAAACCATTTTGTTTAATTACATGATCGAAACGATGATTCCAACTCCTGGATGCTTGCTTAAGACCATAGATGGATCTCTTAAGTTTGCATACCTTCTTAGGGTTTGATGGATCCACAAAACCTTCAGGTTGTGTCATGTACACTTCCTCTTCTAGAATCCCATTCAAGAAGGCGGTTTTGACATCCATTTGCCAAATCTCATAATTATGAAATGCGGCAACCGCTAAGATAATCCTTATGGATCGAAGCATGGCGACTGGGGCGAAGGTTTCGTCATAGTGAAGACCATGAACTTGGGTGAAACCTTTTGCCACCAATCTAGCTTTATAAACATCATTATGTTTGTCTATGCCACTTTTGATCTTATAGATCCACTTACACTGAGAGGTCGTACCTCCTTAGGTAAATCAACCAAGTCCCATACTTGATTGTCGTACATAGAATCCATTTCGGATTGCATGGCTCCTAGCCATAGCTTTGAGTCGGGACTAGAAATGGCTGCTTTGTAGGTAGTAGGTTCGTTACTTTCAAAAAGTAACACATTATAGTCATCACCTTCCTCTATAATACCAAGGTATCTATCAGGTGGATGACTAATTCTGCTTGACCTCCTAGGTTCCGAAGGAATAATGACCGTACCAGACGAAGAGGGAACGTTTTTTCCTCGTCGTCCTTTTCGGTTTGTGGCTCTTGGACTTCATCAAGTTCAAATTTTCTCCCACTCTGTCTTTTAGAAATAAAATCATTTTCTAAAAAGACTGCATCACGAGACACAAACACTTTGTCCTCGTGTTTATTGTAGAAGTAATAAGCACGTGATTCCTTTGGGTATCCTACAAAAAGACGTTTGTCAGATTTGGGTGCGAGTTTATCGTCAGACTTATTCTTAACAAAAGCTTCGCATCCCCAAATTCTCATAAATGACAAATAAGGGACTTTTCCTGTCCATATCTCATATGGAATCTTGTTTGCCGCTTTAGTCGGGCTTCGATTTAGTGAAAATATTGCAGATAAGATAGCAAAACCCCAAAAATAATCAGGAAGCTCTGTTAGACTCATCATAGATCGAACCATATCTAATAAAGTTCGATTTCTCCTTTCGGATACACCGTTTAATTGAGGTGTTCCAGGAGGAGTCCATTGTGATACTATACCACAATCTTTCAGGTGTGAATCAAATTCATGGTTCAAGTATTCACCACCACGATCGGATCGTAGGGTTTTAATCTTTTTATTCACATTGGTTTTCTACTTCATTTTGAAATTCTTTGAATTTTTCAAAAGCATCACTTTTATGCCTCATCAAGTAGAATCATATCCATATCTACTCAAGTCGTCGGTAAAGTACTGAAGTAGTGATAACCACCTCTAGCTCGGATAGTCATTGGACCGCATACATCCGTATGTATAAGTCCTAATACTTCACTTGCTCGTGTCCCTTTTCCCGTAAAAGGAGCACGAGTCATCTTGCCTAGAAGACAAGATTCGCATACGCCATAAGATTCGTAATCGAATGGTTTGAGTACTTTGGATGAAACAAGTCTCTTTATGCGTCGTTCGTTTATGTGCCCTAAACGACAATGCCAAAGGTATGATTGATTAAGTTCACCTATTTTGAGCTTCTTGTTTTCTACATGATAGACCTATTTTACAATATCTAGAACATAAAGACCTCCAATAGAAATGGCCTCGCCATAAACCATTTCATTAAAAGCAAAAGTACAACCATTGTTCTTAATGCAAAAAGAAAAACCTTCCATGTCTAACACAGAAATGGAGATAATGTTCTTGGTAAGAGTTGGAACATAATAGCAATTATTTAAATACAATTCTTCGGAATTTTGCACCCTAGACGCTCTAAGGTGTCCGCGTGCTCAACCATTTTGAGCACATGTGGGCCAACTTTTTGGCCCCTTTGAAGCTTAGTGTCAAAGAATTTCGTACTCGCCTCATATTGGAGAATTTGAGGGGCTTGCGAAAACATCGAAGTGATTCTCGTGAATATCGCATATGCATTGAGAGAAATCAATTGGAGTTTGAGTTTGGGTGAGATTGACCAAATCAAGACATTCTTGACGTCATTAGCAACCTTCAAATAAAGGTCATATTCGGGCCGAACCACCGCGGACGATCTTGGCGCGGGTTCGGTGGGGGGCTCTTCGACCAAGTAGCGAAGCACGTTATCGGATATCGCGGCGCTCTTGATCGTTGATTCTCATTCAACGAAGTTACTACCGTCATCTTTTAGGACACACTTGTCCATGACGGACCTCAACCATGAGTCTCTACCCAAGGTTGCAACGTTTGATGATCTTGACATTATGCGAATATGGTAACTACAACAAAAAGAAATATATATAAACATTCATTGTTAATTTACTTGAAAAACATTTTAACAAGTTTAGCATTCAGATAATGACCTCTCACTAAATTATATAAATGATTCCAAGACCCATTTTTAAATAAAAATAGTCATCGCATGCTTCTTTTATCTAGAAATGGTAAGTCATTACTTGACTAATTCTACCCTTAGAACTCTTGGTTGACGGATTTCAACTAAATCCATCTCCTAGTCCCAAGATAACGCTTATCTCGTTGAGTCCAATCCAATTTTAGCTTGTGATCGTATCACCCTACTTACCCGAGGTAAAAAGGGACCCACGAGCGTGGTAGCCCTAATGAACACGGGATTCACAGGTGTTATTAACTGGTAAGGCTAATCTCAATTTTTTTAAATATGTGAGAGATCTTGTCAATTTAGTTATTAATTCCCTATAAGTGAACTAAGTCGGTGAATTGTGAATAACGTTGAATTGACAATAACGGTAAAAATGCATGTGTGACGATTTTGGCATGAGCGGAAATAAAGCAAGCAACCAAGCAACAATAAAATCCTAATATGGCCACCTAGCTAATCAAAATTAACTAGATAGTTACAAATTCGGAAACCAACTCCTTGATCCCTTGCCTCTTCACTTGGAACACCTTCCAAAATGGCACCGTCTTGAAGGAGTCACCGGTCTTCATAAAAAATAATTACAAATATACAAATATACAAATATAAAAATTCCTATTATACATTTATTCTATAAAATGAAATAATTAAATTATACAAACCGGCGATACGAGATCGCAATAAAATTACAACCAAACCGTTATTCCCTTACATTACGGGTAATAACGATTAAAAATAACAAGGCCATACTAGGTACAAAATTTGCATAAATTCTTAAATAAATGACTTTCATTCATTCAACCATAAATAAAATAAATTGCTGCAAAATTCATGCCAAAATCGCCCTAAATTCAATTCATGCTCATTGTAGCTCGATTTTTTCGGGATTCATTGATTTTTAACCATTAAAAATCAATATCAATATTTAAATCTCATTTAAATTCAAAATAATTAACTAAACTAATTTAGAACTCAAAATTAGTCACTCCTAATTTTGTTGGTCATTAATTAAATTCATTTCATTTCATTTGCTAAATATTGCGGTTTAATCATAACAATTATGAAATAAAACAAAAATAAAATATAAACATCATAAAATTTGAAACCAAAAATGTTTTACATTCTGGAACAATTCCAGGAACTATAAAAATAAAAAACATTTGCTCAAAAAATTTAAATTAATTTTATGAACAAAAAGCTTTTTATTTAATGGTTTTATCAAATAAAAACATTAGATATAGTAAAACAGTGAAACAAATTATGAAATTTCACCAAGAGTATCAAAATCAGAATGTCAAATGTAAAAAAAATTTTCAAGACCAGAAATGGACGTTTCAATTTTATGAACATTATAATCTCATATTATCGACTTTTATCGTATAAAAATCAATGAACATGCAATACATAAGTAAAAGTCACGAAATTTTACATACAATATTTAAGAAATACATGTGAGATCATATTAAAATTTCATGGCCAGAATCAACATGCAACTATTTTTAGTTAACTTTTAACTCATAAAATGCATGTTAACTCGGTTTAAACGCCAAAAATCAAAATAAATAGCAAATTAATCCCTAAAATCACGAAATTTGACCACAAACATTTTGAGGTCAGTAGGTATACATGCACCAAAATATTTTGTCAGAATCGTATTTTAACTCAAAATCTTTGATTTATTAGTTATCTTATAACTTTAATAAAAATGTCCAAAATGAACATGCATGCTACAAGCTAGCTCTGATACCACATTGAAAGTCCATAGACCTTAATTAGACTCCTCTAATTATTTGCTAAATTACTTGTTAATTTAGTATTTAATGATCTATGTAACATGCATGCAAATATAAAGACATTTATATAAAAGAAGAAATTTCCTCACATTGATATGGAAAATATATGGGCACAACAAGAACTCCTTCTTGTTGTTCTTGAGCTACAAATATGGATGAACACAAGTAATCTCCAAACTAGAAGATCTCCTCTAAGTTGCACCAAGATGATACCAAATAATCTACCCTTATTATTAACTAGATAATAAGATAGATGTTATACTACTAATATTAGACTATATTACTACACTAGTAATACTTAAGAAATATTAGTATATGAGAGTTTTAGAGAGAAGATGAGTTTTGAGAGATGAATGATAAAATAAGCAAGAATGAAGAAGTAAATAAATTGAACAACAATTGCTCTATTTATAGCCAAAAGGGCCGGCCATCACACTCACAAAAGAGTGATTTTTCTTCTTATTTTATTGCCATGCAAAGTGGTAATGTGTTGTAGTAAATAAAATGATTTCATGTTTACTATTCATGTCATAAGCATATGTTGCTTGTGAGTATGAATAAGAATCATCATCACCAACAACTACATACCAACCGGCCATGTGAGCCTCATTTTGATCCATTTTGATTTTTGATATTTGTCCCACAAATACTTATTAATCATATGCTTAATTATCTTGTATAATTAAGTGTTAATTTGATCATATAACAATTATATGACACAAATAAATGAATAATATGTACTTAACATTTTAAGTAATATTCTACCATTATATCAATATATAATGGGTCCCACAATGCTTAGTTAATTTATTTTACAACTCCTTGTAAATATAATTAACTAATTAACTCTATCTCAAAACCTCAACTAATTTAGTAATTTAACGATTAATTACTAAGTTAAATCTTATTTAATCGTATTAAAATAAGATATAAATTTATTAGTCAATTATCGCATAATTGAAAAATAAGTTTAATCGAATTTGAGTTCTTAACTCAATTTCTAATAATTAACTCTCGTACATATCGAATATATGTAATGTACTAATTAACTGTATCGTATACAAATAATTAGTTACTATTTGGATTTCATCCTTTAGGTGTGACCGAAAGGGATCAGTTGATCACCGCCGTCAAACGACAATAACGTCAAACTCTAGTCAGCCAACCGTTATTGATTTACGTTAATCAACTGACTAATCATATATATAGTCAATAAATATCCCAATTATATTCCTTAATAAGATTTATTATGTGGCGCACTATTGTGGAGGACACCTACTCCAACAGATCTGAATGTTTAAGTTTGGCTTGAAATCTCGCGATTATGAAAGGTTTTAGTAGGAATCTAATGACTGAAATGTTGAGGTGTAACTTGTGTAAATTACATTCTCTTGAGGACTAGTTTATTAGTAGAGTTAGTGATGTCGTGTTCTTGTAGATCTTCCTGCCGACTTTATCAAGATCTTCGTATCCCTAAGAGTTCGATTTGTTTCGTTTTTTGCGTGTTTTGTATATATTTTGTTACCCTGAATTGTGTGTGAGATGTGCGAGTCGCTCTATGTACGTGTAATGTGTTCTTATTTTGATTTTATCTTTGAGAAAACCTTCGAATTTCCACATTGTATTTCTAAATTAACTTTTCAAAGAAGTCCAAAGATGTATTTTGTACCTTGTTTTTGGAGAAAAAAGATTTCTGTTGCTTTTATATTTGGATTTTGCGTTTGCTTGGATGTTTGGACTTATTATTGGAGACGTCTGGTGACTAGTCCTGCACATACTAACGCTTGTTTGATTTTCGATTTCACTATTTCGACAATGATTTGATTTGGATAACTAGAGTACTCGTTCGCGACGGGCACTCTTGTGATTCGTAAATAAGTTTCGCACTTATGAAAAATCTCCTTAAACCGTTTTCGAGATGAACCTCGTTTCATAAATTTTTCCGTTATAAAAGTTTTCGTATTAATTTTGAAAACCGATTCTTGTCTTTGATACTTTTGTTTTCTACTCTCAAGTTTCGAGGACGAAACTTTTTAAAAGGTACGGTGATTGTAACACCCGCAAATGTACCCTATTTTTTATAGTAAAAATATTATACGGATACTTTTCAGCGAAATTTGGTTTTAGTTTAGAATTAAATTTTCCGTGTCTAATTTAGAATTTTCGAGTTCGTATTTGGACTTTACGCGAGATTCCGAGTAAGTTACGTCTTAAGACGTTATTGACTTTTTCCTTGACTTTTTCCACTTACTCCTTCATATACTCCCTCATAACCTAACTCCCTCACAACTCAACTCCTTCTTCCTCACTAAGAAAACCCCAAAAGCTTAGTTTCCATTTTGATCCGTCTTAGAATCGTCATAACTCTTTCATTTCTTGCTCAAATTCACTAAGGTTCGTCTTATTCCTTCCCTCTCATCTTCCTCTATCCGTATTGGTAATAAAATTACCGTCTTTCTCGCTTTTCAATTTATCCGTCTTTCTCAAAGGTGAATTATATTCATCTTTTGTCGTCTTTATTTAGGTGGAGACTTTCTAGACCCCGACAAAGATTACTATCTAGTGGAAGTAGACTTAGAAACCGATTAAAGACGCAAAAAGGTAACGGTGAAGGGTTACTCGATATCATTTACATGTTTTATGTGTTTTCTATGTTAGTAATCGTATTTGGAACATGATTAGTAATCTTAGGAAATGTGTTGTTGATAATGGTTGTTGTTAGTTGATAATTGATATGAGAATTGATGGTTTGTGTTGATAAATGATGATTTGTTGTATGTTGTTAACAAAATGGAGAATTGAAGAATCGCGTGCCTGAGACCAGGACGCTGGCAGCGTCCCTGGACGCTGGCAGCGTCGTGTGTGGACGCTGGCAGCGTTTCTCGCTGCCAGTTTCCCAAGTCGACCGCAGTTTTCCTGCACTGACCCCTTTACGTAAAATGATCATATCTCCTTCGTTAGTTGCTTGTTTTGGGCCTGTGACCTCTCGTTGGAACCGTAAGAGGATAAGCTATCACCTACATTTAAAATTTCTGCATTTGGATGTCTAAAACTCTAGTTATGACCGTTTGAAGTGGACCCTTGTTTTAGTTGGTTTCCAAACAACGTTGTTTTGGAGAGGGTATCTATGTTTCCTATGTATTACGCTTCATAAACTTGTTCTAATGCTTATGTATCATGTATTGATTAATTTTTATCACAGTTAAATTTATATAACTCCCTATTCTCATGTTTTGTGACGGTTTTTTATATGTCTCACTTTGAGTCGGTTTTTACAAATGTTACGGTTTGAGCACTATTTTGTCATGTGCTTTGTACTCTCATTCCCTTGGCTACCTCCACGTTCGTAAGGCTGGATTGTCGGAACGGGGATGTATCCTTACTGCTTAATTGCATGTGTTAGTGGGCATATGACGACGTTGTTGGGAGGCGAACGCTTTGCGTTGATCGACCCGGCCGTCAAATGTTGTGTACTTGCGAGGTGGTGTCATTTGCATGTAGCGTACCGCTTGTATGATGCTTGTGCTCTTTTCCGCCTCTTTCGTGAATTATCGACCGAATTTGGGGTACTCGGCTTCTTTGTATGACCGAGTCTTGGATGCGAAATGTTTATCGCATGTCGAAGCGGAAAATGTGATTTTGGGAGTCTGGCCAGATTTAGACTAGGACCGGGTATTTATATCGTCGTTCTACCAGGAGGAAATTAGTCTACATATACGAAATGAATTGAATCGTGTATGTGTTCAGGGAAATGTTTATCCCGTGGATGCGATTTTAATCATACAGTTTGTACATGGTGCTAGTGCGTGACATTTACGGTGAGAGATGTCGTCAATGTATTGTATGTTGGTTGTTTGATAATATGATTGGATTATTTGTGATCATTGCATGACTTGGCATAGTTTGGTTGTCGAGTCTCAATCTTATCAAACTTATACCGCTAACGGTGAGATGCAAGCCCTAGTGAGTGTATTCGGTTGCCTAAGAGTGTCTTCCCCGAGTCTTTATATAACATGATGGATTCAGATTTGAAATTCATATGCTCTTATCATTATATATTGAATTGCCTATTTACCCTTATCGTATTTCACATGTATATTCATATATGCATGCTTCTACTTTTGTATTTCCTTTTATGTACGTTTAATGTGATATGGCTGGGAAAACCCGGAGTTACTCCCCACTGACTGTGGCGTTCATGTTTTTCATGGATGAACAGGTTGCTTAATTGGATGGCTTTTTGCCTATGATATTTTGGGTCCCTGGAAGATTTACCTCTTGACGTTATTTTAGCTAGTTGCTAATCACTTTGACATTGTTAACCTTTTGAGAGACTACGTCTCTTGTTGTAGTATATTTCGTACTTTGGTTTGTAATATTTGACACTCCTCGTATACTTCTTCTTGCATGTATAAAAGTTTTAACAATATCGTATTTTCCGCTATTTAATTCACATGCTTGTTATGTTTTATTTCTTCATTCGCGAGGGTTGTCACACATTGCATCATATGATGATGTATATGAAAGTAGCTTGGATTCGACAGTATTGGAGGGACTAGAAGTAGTTCCTATAGATGTATACTCTATCCCATTATACTGGTAAAACAGTGGGATCTACCTTTAGGTCAAGAGTCCTAAGTCTAGATTCAAACCTAGACACGTACTCTGAAAGTTTTATGTAATATGAGATTACGTAGACAAAGAGAAATAGCAATATGAACGGTAGAAAAGATGCAAGTATTACTAATCCATTACCATGCCTTTTGCAGGCTGAACATGATAGTCATGTCATTTCAATGCGATTGAAATATGTACCTGAATTGCTAGAGATTATGAGATATGAAATTATTGATAGCGTATCAATGTTTCCAAATATTTGATAATCGCATTCATGGTTGGAGTTTCATTAAAAACTCCTTTATTTAGTTTGACTAAATTTTAATACTTTGTTTATCCAAATTGGTTGAAAGAAAAGTTGAACCCAATTCAAGTGAACAGGATGAACTTAGTGTTTTGTCCCTAGTCACTCATTTGAGGTGACGTCTCGAAGTGACTAGATTGTAAGTCGATCGATGGTTGGTTCAGCACCATGGGGTCATGGAGATGACTGGTCGTTTACATAGACAGACTGTGGAGACACTCTGTCGGGCAGTGACCATAATAGAGTCCCTTATCAAAATTGTTGAAGCCTGGTCGTGGCGGGGATTTCTATTTTATTCGTATGAGTCGATTCTTTAGACTGGCGATCATTTACCTGAGTCGGTGTAGTTTCCGATTGACTTTGGTTTTTGTCCTAGGTCGTGCCGTGAAAGGAGGCCGATGGACATCTTCTGGGTCATGGTGATCTGAATCATACAGTGTAAGATGGTTCAACAGGAATTGTCCACCCACGTTGGGTATTAACATCTTCGGGCCACTCGAGGAGTAGTAACTGGAAATGCGTGGCTACGCTTGGAAGAGATTTCTGGTAGATTTTCCGGTCAGACAGTTACTCTCCCAGATCGAGAAAACCACTTTATTTATAATTTCAATTGCAAGTACGACCTGTAAGACACCTTGCGATGAGTGGGAGGATGTGACGCAAAAGAGACAAGAGAATCGGTAGCACACAACTTGTCGAGACAAGTGAGAGATATTGTGGGAGGAGGAGTCCTCCGCAATATTGTTGCTACATGCACAACTTGTATCGGACAAGTGGGAGATTGTTGGAGTAAGTGTCCTCCACAAATAGTGCATTTATATAATAAATCTCATTTGAAATATACGTGGCATGATTAGTATATTTTGATACTCCACGTCAGTTGATTAATGTAAATCGGTAACGCTCGGCTGATTAGAGTTTGACGTTATTGTCGTATGACGGCGGTGATCAACTGATTCCTTTAGGTCACACCTATAGGATGAGACCCAGAAAGAATACTAATTATTTGTTTACGATACAGTTTAATTAGGGCATTACATATATTTGATATGTACTTTTAGTTACGAGAGTTATTTATTGGAAATTGAGTTAGGAACTCATTCCACTTAAGTTTATTAGTCAATTATACGATAACTGACTTAATAAATTTTACGTCTTATTTTAATACGATTAAATAAGATTTAATTTAATGATTAATCGTTAATTCATTAAATTAGTTGAGGTTATGCATATATTTTGAGGTAGAGGTAATTAGTTAATTATATTTACAAAGAGTTGTAAAATAAGTTAACTGGACATTGTGGGACCCATTATATATTGATATAATGGTTAAATATCACTTAAAAGTTGAGTGTATATTGATTATTAATTTGAGTCATATAATTGTTATATGATCAAATTAACACTTAATTAAACAAGATAATTAAGCATATGATTAATAAGTATTTGTGGGACAAATATCAAAAATCAAAATGGTCCATAATGGACATATGTGCACCGGTTTGTGCATGTGCAAAAGGCATGATTATTGTTCTATTTTATGTCCACAATTCACTTGGTGATTGTGACATTACATGACAACTATAATCATCACTACCATACTAACACTCTACATATTTTGCATGAGAATAAATTAAACAAAATAAGAGGCCATTTGGACTTGGGTGGTCCGGCCATAGGTGCCATATAATGAACAATAGTTGTTCATTTTTGACTACTCATTTTTGCTTATTTTCACTTCTCTTTCTAAACTCAACTTCTCTCTAAACTATCTTATACACTAATATTCTCTACATATTACTAGTGTAGTAATACAATAATATTAGTAGTATTTTGTCTTACTTATTATCTAGTTAATAATAAGGTAAGATTATTTGGGTTTAATCTTGGGTGCAACTAGAAGGAGACCTTCTACTTTGGAGGTTGTTTTATGGAGGATCATCTATCAATTTCATGCTCAAGAACAATAAGAAGGAGTTCTTATTGTGCCCATATTGAACCGAAAATTCCCAATGTAAGGATGTTTTCGTCTTATATTTTCTTTTATGCTTTTATATTTGCATGCATGATAACTAGATCCTAAATCATTAAGTTAATGTGATTTAATGAACTAATTAGAGGAGTCTAATTAGAGGTCTAGGACTTTCACCATGTGATCACCTTCATAAAATAAACCTAGCTCTTACCGTGGAGGAAGCCATGGTGGTGGAGGCAATCACCAAGGTGGGGCTTGGACCCACAAGGGACGTCGTTCAATCAAGGGAGTTATAACCGTTTTAATTCTTTCAATCGTCCAAGTCAAAGTGGGTGTAAGGAGGCTGGAGGCAAGTGCTTCCGCTAGCACGATCCAAGGTTGGCCAAAGCAAAGCGGAAAGGTTTTTATGATGAACAAGGATGAATCGTTGGAGGATTCTCAACTTATCATAGGTACATTTCTTCTTAATAGTCATACTATATTTGTATTATTTGACTTGGGTGCCTCACATTCCTTTGTGGCCAAAGAGCCCGACCCTTGGATTGGGGAAGGGTGAACCTATTTGTGGTGAGATATTTATTCGGTTAGGTGAGTCTTTAACTTGTGGGAAGGTGTACAGAAATGTGTCTTTGATAATAGGCGGTGTGGATTTTCCCATTAACTTGTCGGAATTCCCTTGAATTGTTTTTTATGAGTCATAATTATATACATGTTTATGCCTCATGTTAGTCACTTTTATGACGGTTTTGTGCTTAATTATATGATTAGATGCCGTTATATGTTAGAATGTTAATCCCGCTTTTCTGTGCTATTGTGTAGATTCGGATGCATTGGATCCCTTGCAACGAGAAATGGACTTGAAATTTGAAGAATTTATATTTGCCATGGATATCATGAAAAAAAGAAGAAGGAAAGTCAAAGAAATTAGTTCGAAAAACAAAACAAATGTTAAATGAGAAGAAAAATTGGTTTCTTACACAAGTGTCGAATTCAATTTAGAAAATATATTAGGTTTTAAAAATTTTATAAAGGTGATTCATATGGCAAAATAAATCTCTTTCTCTTAGCTTTCCAATGATAGGTCACACGTCGAATTCCGATAACTAACGAAGAAATGACAGCTGTTCGAAACTCTGTGCGTAGAGCGAGAACCCGACTAATGTATTAATTTCCACTCAAGGCTTTGGTACCTATTGACGTTTACTTATAATGTTTTTCACAATGTATGATTGAATTCTTAGGCTAATAGTTCGTCGCAGTAGATGGAATTGAGTATGTATGGACAAACTTGCGTCATGGTGGCCGATGTTAGGTACTTATGTGTATCTATTACTATGTAAACATGTAGCCTATGTAATTAATTGAGTTATTTTAGTCATAAAATAATTGTGTTTCTCAGGTCTTATAACTTCGTCCTTGAACCTAATCGAATGTAATATACTGTACATTCAGTTGTATCTCTACAAAACTATACAACCGGTTGTATGTACATGCAATTATAGACTCAAGATCGTAGTGTTGTTTTCATATCGATGCTGTAATCATACGAATCTTAATAGTATGCATATAGTCCGATCACAAGCATATGAAGGATCAAGTCGACAAGTAAAAGTCAATTTCAAAGTTAAAATTGATCACACAATATGAGCACCATGAATTGAAGTTTATTAAACTAACTTGAGTATGTACCGGAGATAATTATAAAGTGCAAAATACAAATATATCACTGTATCAAAATAAAAGATTAGGATAAAATCATCGACGATCTTCTGTATTTGATTTGAATATTCGATCAAAAATAATTTGTTACTATATAAATAAAACATTTTTACTTGTTTAATAAATAATTTTCCTTTTTTAGTAAATACATGCCCACGAAAAAGGACATTTTGCCACTCATCCTTTTATGTATTTACATACTTGTTTTCTAACTTCAAATAGTTTATTATGTATTTACATACCGGTTCTCTAGCTTAAAATTGTTTATACATGCCCACAAAAAGGACGACTGTAATTCGTAGGCATTCTATTTTTCCTTCTTGTTACCCATCTATTTGATCCATAAATATTTAATTATGCAAGACGGATATTTCCGTCGAAAGTACCATCTTAAATAAGAATCTATGTTCAACGACATTTTTTGTGGAAGACATAACAACCCATAAATTCCAAAATGGGTAGCAAATTAGCCTATATATGCAAATTAGCAAAATTTGTAGAAAATTAGCAAATTAGCAAAATGGATAGCAAATTAGCAAAATAGGTAACAAATTAGCAAATTGCAAAATTTTCATGAATCAATAATACATGGATTTCTAATGCTAATCACTTGCTATATGAGTATAGGATTGTAGCCTATATAAATATGTCTAAGTGTTAGGCTCATAGTACCAAGCAATTCGAAACTAGCGTTAATATAATTTTCAAATAACGTGAAATATTTAATTGATTGTGGAAATGGCTGCCTCTTACTCACTCGACAACTTGAAGCCAACCATTTTCTGGTTCGCTGGTCTCCCTCCCATTCAGGTACGTTGCACGAATTATTAAGGGGGTCTAACCCAACTTCTTACGTAAAAATCACACATTAATTGGTCAAAATAACCTCATAAGTATATATAGACCATTAATTCGTTTCAATTATATGTTTATCTTTAATTAAAATACCATGTACAAAAGATTAGAATAAGGTAAATAGATGAACATAACGGAAAGACAATAGTTTTTAGTAGTCATCAGGAAGTCACTGTCCCTAGGGTCTATCTATCTAATGGTTCATATATATTCCCTACGTTTTTTCTTTATTTATCGTGTTAAATTATTTCACAATAATTAGGAAATTATTAGAAAAAATTCCATTTATAATTAAATCGAACAAAATGACCTTTGAAAAGAGTAACAAATTTTTTTAAACCAATCAAATAGTTTAAAACTTCATTTTCTCTAATAATTATTGTTTTGGGAAATGTAAAAAGAATTAAATATATAGAAAACCGTAAAATGACAGATAATGTATTTTTTTTCTCATTTCCAAAATGACAAATAACCTGAAGCGAAGGGAATATTACACTCTGTATGTGATATGTTAAAACAGTCTCCATGATTCTATTTAATTTTCTGTACGTACTGTTATCTTTCTAAATATGATTTTAACGTAATTAACATTACTTTACATTTGCAATATACTCTGTTATGAAGATTTTTCATAATGTGTAGCTTAAATCAAATACTTACACTAACAATTTGTTTAAACATATGCAGATCACGAGTGACGAGGACAATGTTTTAGCCGCTGTGTAAAATAAAATGTTATAAAGTGATTGGCCACAATTTTTTTTTTTTTAGCCTTTTAAGTTTAAGTACAACCTATGTCAGCGCTTATTGATGTATTTCGCCCTTGCTGTGATTTACTCACTGTAACACCCCGTGATTTTTAAAACATTAAAGGCAAAACCGCAAATGTCACTATATTATAAAACCAACTTAGTTTGAAAATCGTTTATACAAATGGTACTAAGATAAATGCAAGGGATGTTGATCCCTGAATAAAAAACATCATTAAGATAACAAACTAATGTAAATTACAATGCTAAGGGTGAATCGTTGTAAGTACAACGCTCGCTAGCTTCCTCGTTATACCCCATGTAGCACCAACCTAAAACCTGTTCATTCATGAAACATGAATGCCGCAGGCAGTGAGGGAGTAACTCGGAGTTCTCCCAACCATATCACATCAAAACGCACATCAGCAAGCACATAAGCATATATGATCATGAAACATATATTTATCATGCTAGATATGAGAATAACATTACCATAATAACAATATACGAGTATAGGAATCATCATTTATCAACATCATGCAATACAAAGACTTGGGGAAGACTCCCATTGGCAACCACATGGATCCCCCTTGGCTTGCATCTCACTATTAATGACCATGTGCTTGAGAAGGTTAGGGACTCGACATACAAACCAACAACAAGCATCCAACAATTCCAAGTATACAATCCAATATGTAATCAAAAATAAGCAAACACACTCTCACGGTAAATGACTCGCACTAGCATCTGTACTTTGCAAGACAAGACGAACTAGTCTACGGGATCAACGTTTCCCTGTACCGTATACGATAAACATTTCGTATACTCAAGACTCTAATCCTCCCGGTAGGACGACGATAATACAATATGGTCATAGTCTAAACCTGGCCAGACTCTCGGAATAAACGTGTTCCGATTAGACATGCGATCAACGTTTCGCGTCCAAGACTCGATCCTATGGCTAAACCACAAGGAAGCGAGTACCCCAAATTCGGCTAAACTATACGAAAGAGTTAGAAAGAGTACAAGCACCATCTTCCGGTGAAACCACGCGGAATAGTAAAACGGACGTCATTTACTCAAACGGACTCCAATTAAGGTGGTTCTAACGACTAAACTGCATATTTTTTCGAGGTTGGCCCATATGTTAACATTTTAAAAGCTTTAAGGGTCTTAAGATCCGTCCCGATCGGGACCAAATCCGTCCCGGATGGTACTGGCTTGGCTCGTGGTCTGTCGCGGTCGGGTTGGGGCATGTCTCGACCTGTATAGCCCTTGTCCCGGTTGGGAATACTCTAGGGACCGGCATGGGATGAATTGTTTGAAGCGGGTTTTGTTCCTTAACTCGTTCCAACCAATTAATGCACAAGGAGAAAGTAATTAAGCACCCATTTCAACATGTTTAGACACATCCAATTCAAAGTAACCACAAATATGAAATATGAACATATAGGCATGTTATTTATGATAAGGTTAATACTTTATCCCACATAACATTCCCATAGAGCATCCAACAACATGAAATTGTCATAATCATTAATATTTGGTTACTAATTTATTATTTAAAACACATAAAGATGTGCTATCGAGTAACCCGTCAACATTACCTCGATTAGCACTTCCAATCTTCGATTCCCAAGCTAGTCATCAACCCACACAAATTCCTTGACCCAAAATCTTCAAAATACATCTTTTTCTGACAAATAACAAGACTAGAAGGAATCACCGAAATGAAGGCGTAAGTGACTTAAAAGAGAAAACATGCTAAAAGCGACACTAAACACGTGATAAAATCATGTGAGATATTATATAGTCTAAATATGAATATAAAATGTCATTACGTAAGGTTATAATACAAACAAACCATACAAACCATTACATGTGAAGAACGAGGGAAGAAAAGGAGAAAGAGAGGTGCAGGGGGTCCCAGCCAGTCCCTATGACCGGCTATCGGGTACCCGGTTGGGTACCACACCTAACCGAACAAGAACAAACAACATGCAGGGTCTGCCAACCAGTGAGTATCACCGGCGGCCCCTATGATTATAAATAGGACTCGTCTTTGGAACTTATGTATCCACCAAAAATATTTTGAGTCTCTTAATAATTGTCTTATAAAGTTCTTAAAAGTAGTATTATTTTTTTGCAAGAAAAATTCTTAAAAGTAGTATTATTATCTCCGAGAAATATACATAGATTTACATCATCATAAATAACATTGGTCTCACATTGAAAAATAATATAGGTGTGGTGAATATACGATGTATAAATAGAAGGATTTTCATCGGAAAATTATCATAAGGTATGGTGATCCTATGATTATAAATAGAAGTCATCTTTGGACTTAAGTATCCACCCAAAAAATTTGAGTCTCTTAAGTATTGTCTTAGAGAGCTCTTACAAGTTTGTAATAAAAAGTAATTTAGAAAATTATGATAAATAATAGTTTTAATGATGTACTACTTAGTATGTTATTTATCCCACATTGAAAAATAATGTAGGCGTGCTGAATATACTATGTATAAAAAGAAGAATTGTCTCACATTGAAAAATTAGCATAAGTTAAGGTGATTGTATGATTATAAATATGAGTCATTATTGAAACTTATGTATCCACACAAAATCTTTTAAATCTCTTAAATATTGTCTTAGAGACCTCTTAAAAGTTTGTATTAATATCTTTCCAATATTGACGTTTACATCATCAAAAATTAATTTAGGAAAGTATGATAAAAATAATAATGTAAAATATCTTTTAATTATTTTAATATATATTTCATATATTAAATTAAAGGGACATTTAATGAGCATAATGAAATTCAATTTCTGGTAAAAATGCTATCATTAGTGTATAGATTCTAATACAATTTATACATACTTGGTGTAATTTAGTACTTTATTTGTTCCACGCCGAAAAGCAATATAGGTATGGTGAATATAATACCTATGAATAGTAGAATGGTCTCATATCAAAAAATTGTCATAAGGTGGGGTGATCTTATGATTATAAATAAAAGACATCCTTGAAACTTAGGTAACAACCCAAAATTTCTTTTGAGCCTCTTAATTATTATCTTAGATAATTCTTAAGAATATATTATCACATCGATCAAAAATTAAATAAAGAAAATATCATATATAATAATCTAGATATAAAAAAGAAAGTGGAGAATCTTTTAGTTATTATTATATATATTTCCTACTCCCTCCAATTTTACATGTCGTTCCCTCTTTCTATTTTGAGCTAAGTGTGGTGATGTTCCCCCTTTTCTTATTTGTGAGTAGTTGTATGGTCCAAATTTAATTGAATGTGGGGTAGTGTGTTTTATGTGGTCCAAAATGATTTCCTTAATCCTTGTGTCCAAAATAAAAGGGAACAACATGTAAAATTGGAGGGAGTATATTATTATAATGAAGTGATATTTACAATTTTTATATAAAAACAATTACATTTCATTTAAAAAAAATAATATAAAATAAATAACGAAACATAATGTAAGACTGTTAGTGTGGTAAATATATTACGTATAAATAATATAATTGTCTCACATTGAAAAATTATCATAAGGTGGGGTGATCATGTAGTTATAAATATGAGTCATCTTTGGAAGTTAGATATCAACCCAATGAGTCTCTTAAATATTATCATCTCAAAAATTAATTTAGGAAAGTATCATAAAAAAAAAGTGAAAAATCTTTTAATTATTTCAATACACATTTCCTATATTATATTCAAGTGATGTTTAGAATTTTTATACAAAAACTTTAACATTTCATTTCACAAAAAAAAAAAATTATTGTAAAAATGAGTCACCCTTCGAACGTAGATATTAACTCAAATATTTTGAATCTCTTACGTATTGTCTTATAGAGTTTTTAAAAGTTTGTATTATTATCTCCACCTTAATGAAATTTACATCATCAAAATTAATTTAGGAAAGTATCATAAATAATAATTTAAGAAAGCATCATAAATAATAATTTGAATGGTGTACTACTTAATATATTATTTTTCCTACATTGAAAAATAATGTAGGTGTGGTGAATATACTATGAATAAATAGAAGAATTGTCCCACATCGGAAAAATATCATAAGTTGGGTGATCGTGTGATTATAGATCAGATATGAGTCGTCCTTAAAACTTAGATATCAATCCAAAATCGTTTAAGTTTCTCAAATATTGTTTAGAGAGCTCTTTATGAAAATAATATAATAAGATTCGTGGTAAAAACAATGGTATCGTTATAGTATAGAATCTCATATTACTTGCACATATTTGGTGTAATTGTTAGTATGTTATTTATCCCGCATTGAAAAATAATGTAGGTTTGGTGAATATACCACTTACAAA
Organism: Heliosperma pusillum; assembly: GCA_022085475.1. Lineage (NCBI taxonomy): Eukaryota > Viridiplantae > Streptophyta > Magnoliopsida > Caryophyllales > Caryophyllaceae > Heliosperma > Heliosperma pusillum. The sequence goes on along the minus strand of JAIUZE010068519.1, from coordinate 89,635 downwards.
TAGTAGTATTGTTCCATATCAAACAATTAACATAAGGTGTGATGATCCTATGACAAGTAGGAATCATATTTGGAACTTTTAGAGTCTCTTAAACATTGTCTTATAAAGCTTAATTCTTATGTATCTTAGATAATTTTTTTTCTTTTTGTGAATGTATCAATCAAAACATATGTAAACCTAATAAATGATTTGAACGGGAGAGTCATGTTAATATTTTCCGGATCGTGATATAGGTCAAATATAACTTGAGTCCTGGCAAGGTTGGTAAAATATGGTAAAAATAGAAGTTGACTCAATATATCAATATTATTTTCTTAAAATTTATATTTTATTATGGTCAAGTTAATTATTATAGAAAATTTATGAAAACGACTGATGCGTGTATTTTATATAGACTTTTTAGTCCATTTATGCACGCATTTCTATGTCATTTAGGTGATATTATATCGCCATATGCCCCTATTTGGCTACTTTGTACTTTTGTTACTATATTGTAGGTACAAGTTGCATAGTAGCGGAAACCGAGCCAAAACAGTCCACTTTGCATGCATTTAGAAGAATGGAAGGAACGGAACAGAAGCTCTTGCATGGGAAAGCGTGAAACCGCTCGCAATCAAGTCCAAAGCCATGTCCAACACTGCACGATAGGCCAAAAGACCTCGATCGATTATATATTTGGTCGATCGAGGAGCGTGGAAGAGAGAAGACCTCGATCGAGTAACTTCCTTTGCTCGATCGAGTAGGAGCCATTTACCGGTTGGTCTATCGAGTAGATAAAATGCGCGATCGACTGATTTCCATGAATAAAAGCCTCGATCGAGTGGTTATTTCCCTCGATCGAGTAGATCCTATCACGGGCTTTAAGTCCATTAGGTTAATTAGGTTTAGAGTCGTGTTATACACTATATATGACTCTTATTTACGTCATTAGTGAGGGGAGCAACTATTATTCAGTTTTAATCATTCAGTAATTAGCATTAATTTTCCATTAGTTTTCTGAACTTTATCTTTGGTTTGCATTCGGGTTTATCGACGTAGGATTTGTTCTTTACGCCGGATTTGCTAAGATTGTAAACTTCTTCTTTTCTCTTTCACTCTTAATCTTTAGTTTTAATTACTGTTTCTCGTCCTAATTACTGCTGCGTTATTATTTATGCTTATTAACTACGATTTTATTATGTCTATCGTCATATGTTTAATTGTCTTTGTTAGCATAGTTAATAGCATGAGTAGCTAATTCTCTTGTATGTTGGGATGAGGGAAACTGTAGTAGAGGCATGTTAGGATAGATTATTTTAGTTAGTCTTGAATATGAGAATCGTTCTTTGCAATCTAATTGAGGTTTAGTCGAATGAGTATACGCAGGAAAATAGGCTAGGTAGTTAACCCCGGCCTGGATCGAGAGATTGGAAGGGAAGGCTTGCTTAGAATTGATAGGTGACTCCTAAGAGGACGAGAGTTAATTAGGAAAATCCCTAGGGTGGTTTGAGACCGAGAGGAGAAAACCATTGCCCTTCTCATTGATAGATTGACTGACTTAGTTGACCCGTAGATGCCGATATTGCAGTGGACCGAATCCTAGCATATTTCTCTCTTATCTGATTTATTTCTTATTTATTTCTATCTTTTACTTCTCTTCCTTTAATCCTATTTAGTTAGTTAATCCAAATTCAAAACCCCCAGTTTGTTACTTGCAGATTTAGATTTCAGTTAATTAGTTTCCTCCCTGTGGAGATCGACCCTACTTCCGCTATCTTCTTAGTTAGTAGACTTAGGTTTTATTTTTGGTGTATAACGACCACATCAAATTTTGGCGCCGTTGCCGGGGAGGCAATTTAATTTTCTGTTATTTATTTCTGTCTCGTCTTAAGGAATTTCTAATTCCTTAAGACTGTTCTTATCTTTCTCTTTATAGTTGTGTATGAGCAGGTCCCAAAGGCTCGAATTAGTGGAAGCTGATCCAGAGCCTGAAAGAACCTTCCTACGCAGGAAAAGGGGTTAGATAAGACTATTCAGGAGGAAGACTTGAGTACTTCTGAATCCGTCTTTGACAGTTTCATTTTCGAGGAAGATTTAACTGTTGAGACTACCATTCCAGCAAAAATGCCTAATATTGCTAGCCATTCTGAGCCTACAGCTGCATGTATACCTCAAGGATTCAAACTTACAACGGACGAAGATGGAACTACTTTCGATCTTCGTCCGTCTTATATCAAGCTTGTTCAGAAGGACAAGTATAGGGGTGTAGCTGGGGAGGATCCGAGGAAGCATATGGAAATCTTTGCTGACTACTGTTCTTCTATTCCGGTTTTCAAATGGGTGACAGCTGACAAGATCAAGGAATTCTTGTTTCCTTTTTCCCTTACTGATAATGCCAAAGACTGGTTGAAGAATTTGAATCGAGAAGAGTTGGGTATTACCGACTGGACCACACTCGCACTGGCCTTCTACAAGAAGTACTTTCCACCGCAGAGGACGAATGCTTTGAGGGGTCAGATTACTAATTTCAAGCAAACGGCTCATGAAAATCTCTATGAGTCCTGGGATCGATTCAAGACGCTAGTGAGGTATGTTCCTCACCATGGGTTCGAGCAGTGGTTTCTGTGTAACCAGTTCTACACCGGGTTATATGACGATCATTGAGCCATTCTAGATGTCGCGTCAAACGGGAGGTTCCAGAAGGAAATAGATGATGATAAGGGTTGGAAACTGATTGAGGAGATGGCAACCCATTGTGCTGAATATGGTAATCCGAGGAGTGGTACACGGACGATAGCTAGTATTGATTCTGAAGGTCTGGATGCAAAATTCGATAAACTAAATGCCAGACTTGACAAATGGGAGAAGAAAGATGAAGATAACCAGCAGATGGTTCATTTGCTGCAGCAGGATGATATGATTACTTGCAAGAGGTGTGGTGAAACTGGTCACACGGCTATAGACTGTCTCGCTGAAAGGGAACAAGTCTTTTCCTTTCAACAATACCGTCAAGGAGGTGGGTACTACAATCAAGGGAATATTCATCCCAATTTGAGATGGACAAGCCAGAACGTCTTAAATCCTACACCTCCACCACCGCATCCGACGTATCAACCTGCCGCACAAGCAAGGATTTCAGAACATCCAGTCTTCACAGCAAGCGAGTTCCTCATCTGTAGGAATTTCAGAAATCGGGGAGTTAAAGTCTATGATCCAAGCTTTAGCTATCCAAATGAGCAAAACTGATCAAGCAACGAATGCTACTATTAAGCTTTTGGGGTCGCAGATTGGTCAATTGGCAGGAGTTCGATCGACTAGGCAACCCGGGCAGTTACCGTCTCAAACTGACAAGAACAAGGAGACGCTGAATATGATTACTCTGAGAAGCGGTCTTGCTTATGACAGTCCTGGTACAGTTGCTGATATTTCTGGTGCGCATCCTGATATTGCGAAGACTGTTGCTGGTAATGTAATCGATCGAGAGGTTATTGCTAGTCGATCGAATGAAATGAAGGAGAATTCACTCGATCGAGAGATGGGTGTTAGTCGATCGAGTGAATCAGAAAGCAAGTTACTCGATCGAGAGGTTCTGGATGGTCGATCGAGTGATCCAGATGAACAAGTGGTCGATCGAAAGAACCAAACTGCTCGATCGAATAAGTTGACTGAGGAAGCTGATCGATCGAGCAATTTAAGCTCGGATAAGCTTCGATCGAGTGACTTAGATACTCGATCGATGGGTTTTCATGAGCGAGAAGCCCGTTCGAAGGGGTTAAGCAAGCGGATGATTAACAATGCCATTGTCAAGGATATGCAACGTGGTAATCCTGACATTCCAGTTCCGTTTCCAGGTCGATTGAAGAAGGCTAAGGTCGAAAAGGAATTTGTTCGGTTCGCTGACATTGTACGCAATCTCAAGGTGAACGTTCCTTTTGCAGACCTCCTATTAAAAGTACCCTCTTACCTAAAATTTATGCGTGAAATTCTTTTGCGTAAGAGGTCCGTAGACAATGTAGAGACTGTAGCTTTAACCGAGGAATGCTCTGCATTTCTCCAGAACAAGAGCCCCCCTAAGCTGTCTGACCCAGGTAGTTTTTCTATACCATGTCATATAGGCACCTATCTCATAGACAACGCGTTATGTGACCTAGGAGCTAGTGTTAGCGTCTTACCTTTGTCTTTAGCCAAACGGTTAGGCTTTACCAAGCTTTAGTGTACAAACATGACGGTATAGATGGAAGATAGGACCTTGTCTTGACCCTTAGGAATCATAGAGGATGTTCCTGTGCAAATAGGAAAATTCTTTATCCCGGTCGATTTCATAGTTTTAGATATACCTGAGGATTCTCACACTCCCATCATTTTGAGAAGACCGTTCTTGCATACTGCGCAAGCGGTTATTGATGTTGGGTTACAGACTCTGACTTTTCAAATAGGTGGAGAGAATTTAGTATTCACACAGTCTCATGTTAATAAGGGTCCTATGCTTGTGTCACCATGCTACGCACTTCCCTTATCCGATATCACACCTGATTTATTCACGCATGACAAAGCTTCGGTTCCTATCGAACCTATAGCTCATATCTGTGATATTCCCGTTGCTACCGTAACACCTCCGCCCCAGCTTGGGAGCAAACTGGAGGAACATGCTATTGTGTGTTGCATAACAGGTAGTAATTCTGTAGCATTGGAGCTGGATAAGGGAAAGCCCAGTTCGCGTGACGACGTCAAGAAGAAGAAGTCCAAGAAGGACAAAGGAGCTCGCATGTACGCAAGTGATTCCGAAGTGGAGCTAGACTCCAAGAAACCAACGTACGTGTGAAGGAAGAAGACGGAACTTACCGCAGCTGAGGGTATTTCCGCAAGTCAAAGGCCAAACAGTGGCCTTCTCATGAAACTATTTGGTTGGTAGCCGGGTTTGCAACCCCGTGCAAATTCTAACAAACAATTTATCGCGTTTTCATTTAGACATTTAGACTATCGCGTGATAATCCGTAGTTTAGATAGACAATTTATATTTCTTATTGGACAATTTTTGGTATTTTCTGGTATTCGGTTGGCACCGTTTTGCAGGAACGGAAGCGAAAATCAACTGTTCAAAGTCGTGGGCTGTGCAATTATGAAGTGCTCGATCGAGTAAAGTTGACTACTCGATCGAGCTGTTTTACCTGGAAAAGTTGCTCGATCGAGTAGAATTTCTACTCGATCGACCCACAGTTTGATGCTGGTTTGGTGAAGATCTTGTTTTGTGAGTTTTTCTATTCCCTTTGTTTTTTTCCATTCCTTACATATCTTTCATTCTTAGGAACATGAATTAGGTTGTTTTTTTCCCTTTCCCTTATATGCTTTTGTGCTATAGCCAATGAGGACATTGTCTGTTTTGGTTTGGGGAAGTGTTTTACATCCTTTTGCGTCTGCATTTGCATTTGTATTACATTCACGTTTAAAATTCATGTTAATTAGAAAAATTTGAAAAAATCAAAAATATCACGTTTATTTTTGCATATAGTTGAGTCGGATTGGAGTCTTGTTCATGATGAAATTGCACTACAAGTCCATTTTATGCTATTCTTTGCACCTTTCTTGATTTACCTAGTGCAATCGTAATAGTGAACTATTGAATTTTGTCTTGGAATTTAAATTTGATTATTAGACTTGACTCAACATTTTTGGCAAACTACTTATATACTCTGAGATTTTAGAGCCTATAACTAGTAACATCCATGACCAGTTCATCTAGGAATGAGAGTAGTTACTCCCCATACCTCGTGTCATTTGCTTGTATATGAATTTTGATTTCTTATTGCCTGCACGCATTGGGTTTGTGGTCGGTATTACGTGTTTTGAGAACTTTTGCATCTCCCTTTTCCTCATTTTACCCCATTAACTCCACATAAAGCCATATCTGCATGTTGCCCTTAACTACATCCCAAACTTAGCCTACCTTTGCCGAGCTAGTTTAGTAGTCGAGGTATATTCTACCGTTGTGTCAGTTTTTGGCTCGTTTCATTGATTGGAGTGGGTTTTTTGTGAGAAAAAGAAGAGAAGTAAGAATAGTGTCTCGATCGAGTACTTTGTTTAGCTCGATCGAGCAGAGTTTGTGTTTTTGTGCCTCGATCGAGTGATTCATGCAGCTCGATCGAGAGGTTTTTCCTCAGTCAGCCAAAGAAAAGAAAAAGAAAAGAAAAGAAAGAAAATGAAAAAATATGAAAAATAATTGGCTGAAGTTTTTATTATTTACACCTCCTGCGCTTATTATTATTTTGTCGAGGTGTTAGTTTTATGGGATTTGTGACGTATATGCCTATATATGTTAAGGCATCGAGCTTAATTTTTGATTGTTGGAAGATGGATTGAGTTCTATTGCGGTCTTGTTAGGAACTAGCTTGGCTATTTACCCTCACATTTCCAGTAATTGTTTTGCCCCTTCTTACCAATTAGCCTCACATATCCATATCTTTGCAAATGTTCGGCACGTGATTGTCCTTGAACGGTGGTTATGCGTGTGTACGGTGCTTGAATCATCTTTCATATTAGTTAGCAATGCATGTTGTGTCGGTCGTAGTCTAGGTGAGTGACTATATTTTCTTCTCTCTTTCTTATACATATTTACTTACCATTTGCTTGTTGAGAGAAGAGTGACCCGTGAGAGTCCGAATTTGGTTGAGTCTTGCAAGGTCGAAAGTCTAATTTATTTCCAAGATTGTATAAATTCGTTCACTTTCGTATTAAGCTTCGTAGCGATTGAATGAGTGCATTAAACTGTTTAATATTGACTTGTAGTTAGCTCTGAGACTTACTCCATTCCCCTAGGTTTATTTTATTCCATATAGCTTCATTTAGTTTGCTTGAGGACAAGCAAAGGTTTAGTTTGGGGAAGTTTGATGAGTGTATTTTATATAGACTTTCTAGTCCATTTATGCACGCATTTCTATGTCATTTAGGTGATATTATATCGCCATATGCCCCTATTTGGCTACTTTGTACTTTTGTTACTATATTGTAGGTACAAGTTGCATAGTAGCGGAAACCGAGCCAAAACAGTCCACTTTGCATGCATTTAGGAGAATGGAAGGAACGGAACAGAAGCTCTTGCATGGGAAAGCGTGAAACCGCTCGCAATCAAGTCCAAAGCCATGTCCAACACCGCACGATAGGCCAAAAGACCTCGATCGATTATATATTTGGTCGATCGAGGAGCGTGGAAGAGAGAAGACCTCGATCGAGTAACTTCCTTTGCTCGATCGAGTAGGAGCCATTTACCGGTTGGTCGATCGAGTAGATAAAATGCGCGATCGACTGATTTCCATGAATAAAAGCCTCGATCGAGTGGTTATTTCCCTCGATCGAGTAGATCCTATCACGGGCTTTAAGTCCATTAGGTTAATTAGGTTTAGAGTCGTGTTATACACTATATATGACTCTTATTTACGTCATTAGTGAGGGGAGCAACTATTGTTCAGTTTTAATCATTCAGTAATTAGCATTAATTTTCCATTAGTTTTCTGAACTTTATCTTTGGTTTGCATTCGGGTTTATCGACATAGGATTTGTTCTTTACGCCGGATTTGCTAAGATTGTAAACTTCTTCTTTTCTCTTTCACTCTTAATCTTTAGTCTTAATTACTGTTTCTCGTCCTAATTACTGTTGCGTTATTGTTTATGCTTACTAACTACGATTTTATTATGTCTATCGTCATATGTTTAATCGTCTTTGTTAGCATAGTTAATAGCATGAGTAGCTAATTCTCTTGTATGTTGGGATGAGCGAAACTGTAGTAGAGGCATGTTAGGATAGATTATTTTAGTTAGTCTTGAATATGAGAATCGATCTTTGCAATCTAATTGAGGTTTAGTCGAATGAATATACGCAGGAGACTAGGCTAGGTAGTTAACCCCGACCTGGATCGAGAGATTGGAAGGGAAGGCTTGCTTAGAATTGATAGGTGACTCCTAAGAGGACGAGAGTTAATTAGGAAAATTCCTAGGGTGGTTTGAGACAGAGAGGAGAAAACCATTGCCCTTCTCATTGATAGATTGACTGACTTAGTTGACCCGTAGATGCCGATATTGCAGTGGACCGAATCCTAGCATATTTCTCTCTTATCTGATTTATTTCTTATTTATTTCTATCTTTTACTTCTCTTCCTTTAATCCTATTTAGTTAGTTAATCCAAATTCAAAACCCCCAGTTTGTTACTTGCAGATTTAGATTTCAGTTAATTAGTTTCCTCCCTGTGGAGATCGACCCTACTTCCGCTATCTTCTTAGTTAGTTGACTTAGGTTTTATTTTTGGTGTATAACGACCACATCAATGTCATTAATGTAATCTCGTGCATGGCACATGCATAAAATCTAGTTTTATAATATATTACACTTTTATATTATATTTTTTAAAAATTACAATTAAAAATTATGATTAAAAAAAATTATCATCCGAATTATAATTTACATTCACTATACCTACTGTAAATAATGTTGATTTTACTATTCCCGTTATTAATTTTACTACTTTCACAACTCTCGCGGCTATTATTGTTTCTGTTTCACTACTCTCGTGACTACTAGTGTTTCTACTCTCGCGGCTACTACTATTGTTTAACTACTCTCGCAGCTACTATTCTTATTTTCACTCTCGTGAGTTGTGTACTGGGCCTAATAGAGCTTAACTCGACCGAGTAAATTGGTATGTCGTTTGAGCTGTGTTCTGTTCTTAGTGTACTCGGCCGAGTGTGGTAAGCACTCGACCGAAAAAGTCATACGCGACCGAGTACTTATGGTACTCGGTCGAGTACACCGGTTTGAGGATTTATCGCGGACGGTTTGATTAAGGATTAATAAGAGGGTTTAAATCATAATTTTCAGTTACGTTCATAATCACAAAAACTAATTCTCTCAATCTCTCTCAAACCTCTCAAGATCAACCTTAATCACTTCGTGCCAGATTAGATCTCATTACTTTGTTGATTGCATCGGTAAGTACTTCTACTTTGTGATTTCATTCGAATAATTGAAACCCTAGTTGAATTAGGGAAAAGGGAAGAGAATTAGTATTGATTATATGTAACTCTTGCATGATTAGGAGGAGACTTTGTAGAAGAGGAATTCTAGTTGATTGCTTGTCTTTACGGGATTTGCGAATAAGGTAATGTTTCCCTGCTCAGTACTGTTTTTGATAATTGATGTGATAAGATGTGTTGATTATGTAATTTAATTGATTGATTGTGATGATGATGGAGTTTGGGTTGTTACTATGGTTACTATGGTTACTATGTTGGTGACTCCGTCGGGAGACGGTTTCACACCCTGAGTTCGCCTCTCATAGTTCTCCCGCTACAAGGGGGATGCGCACATTAATGTTCCGGGTTTTTCTCACTGCGGTGAGATGGAAGTTCGACGTCGGCTGCGATCCATGGTCAATTGGTGATTTTGTAGAGCAGGGATGGTAACTTGAGTATACTAAGGTGTCCGCTGCGGTGGCCCTCCGGTTTCTCTTTTCCTTTTCCGTGTCTTGTACATTGGTCGGTAACCCCGTTAATGTCTTACAAAATTGTTGTGATCCATTGGGGAATGGTGAGCAGGTGATCAACAGGTAACTAGATGAGCTGATTTGGGATGTTGATGGAGATCACCTTATCGAGTGATAGCTTCCGCGGTGTTTAGTGGAGTCTTAGACATTAGTATTTTATATTCTTTTGGATACATTATTATTTGGATTGTTGGTCTAGACGGTATGCCGTCTAGTTTGAAACTATGTATTTGAGTTTAAACCATTAAGTTAATAAAGTATTGTTTCTTTATCGCTTGATTTGATATGTACTACCTCGGGCAACCGAGATGGTAGCATGCATCCCAAAGTACTAAAGAGGTCTTGTAAGGCTATTTGGTATTTCAGGGTGTTACAAAGTGGTATCAGAGCGAACGATATTGGAACTTAAACTAATGAACCCAATGAACTGGGAGAGTCTAATAAAATGAACCCGGATAGGGGTCATATGGAGTTACCGAAAAGATTTGGGAGACGTCCTGGAATCGCACCATTGCCCCTATAACTCTTGTTCGGTCACCATGGGGATTGTCAGAACGTGAATGTGTATTTGATTGTTATTATGTTGGATGTGGAGAATATGTGAAATGGAGGTGGATGTGGAGTGGAGGTGATGGTTGATGTTATGTGTGCGTAACATGATGATGGCATGAATGATGTGGTGACATGTGATTTGTATGAGATGTGGTATGAAGCAAGTAATTTATCAGTTGCATGAGCTATGGATGTTATGAGAATGTGATATTACTGTTGAGTATATATTATGTTGTACATATGATCATTTTTTGTTGGGGGGCTTATTATTGCATGACTCGGCCGAGTAGGGGATACTCGACCAAGTACCCGTGGTACTCGATCGAGTATTGGGGATGTTGCTATGAATATTAAGTGCTGAATTTGGTGACTCGACCGAGCGCATGGTGACACTCGGCTGAGTATGTTGAACTCGACCGAGTTCCATTATGGACTCGACCGAGTAAAAGACCCTTTATATTTTGTGTTTGCTATGTTTGGGTCACTCGACCGAGTCTATGTTGATACTCGACCGAGTGCCATTTCGGACTCGACCGAGTAGGAAACCCTGTATGTTGTAATTGAACTCTATAGTTGGTGTACTCGACCGAGTAAAAGACCCTTTATATTTTGTGTTTGCTATAGTCGGCTTGTGTGAAAGACTTGAAGGTCTACTTCCTTGGTGCCGTGAAGGGAAGCCTAGAAGGGTCCACCAAGGAGTCAAACCAAAAAGTCAACAAAAGTCAACCGAAGTAAAAGTCAAATCCGAGGCCGGGTCAACAAAGGTCAAACCCGAGGAGTCAATAAATCCAACTATGGGTCAACATTGAAGAAAAGGAGTCAAGCTAAGGTGGTCAACAAAAGTCATCAAGGGCGAATTTTGAAGAAGAAAACATACAGCACTCGATGCGGCCCGCGCCCTACGACACGGCCAACGTCTCACATTTGTAGAACTTGAATCTCATCTTTTTCATCTAATTTTCTCTTACATTTAGAACATTTAGTATTTGGGTTTTTAATCTTTTGGTTATAAATTATGGAAGGCTAATCCTTCCACTTGGTGTAATTTGAACAACTGCACAATTTTAGCATTGTATGAGTCTCTAATATCTATCTCTTTTATCTAATACTCTTTTCTTGTAATACTTGCTTGTGTTGAGTAGAATGAATGTTTAGTCTAACTAGCTTTACATTCTATTTGCTTAATGAATGCTTTTTCTTGGTTGAATTAGTTACCTATCTTTGAATGTGTGAAGTAAACTTGAAAGATTGCAACTTTGGTTTAAAGTTGGAGTCTTTTGGGTAGAAAATTGTATGTTGTATAATTATAAAATGGTTTAGTGTTGTGTTACATGATTCTAGCTTAATCCTTTGATTTAATTCTTAAATTTTGTTCCTTTAATTGTGCTTATGTTTTAATAAGTATTGATTAAGTTGTAAAGGGTTAATCTTGGATGTTTTACAGTTTTCTAATAGCTGAAAATAAATGTTGAAATGTCAATCATGGCCCACATATACTGATAATTGCTTAAATATTGCAACTTGCTCAATGTAATCTTTGCTAAAAACGTACATTTTTTTGAAATAAATGCTTAAATATGTAAGGGCCTGCATATTTTGTTAATTGCTTAATTATTCCATCTTGCTCAATTGATATCTTAGCTAAAAACGCGCAAGATTTATAGAAATCTTTCCTTAAATATTCACTTGTTAATACTGGAAACTTTTACGCGCAAATCTGTACTGCAAATTACACAAATTACACGCAAATCTGTCCATATTTACACGCAATAAAAAAAATAATAATATTTATAAATTAATACTTATAGAAATCATTCCATATAAATCTATCCATATTTACACAAATCTGTCCATATTTACACGCAAATCTGTCCATAGAAATCTGTCCATATTTACACAAATTAATACTTATAGAAATCATTCCTTAAAGATTTTGTCCATATTTACACGCAAATCTGTGCTGCAAATTACACAAAATAACACAAACTATAATTATATCCATATTCAATTTCACATATCATTTAGATCTGTTCACATATGTATTCATCATAAACATTGTAATAATATCCATATTCAATTTCGCAACCCTAAGCACAAGATCTAAAATTTCGTCCTTAAAGGTATTGTACACGAGTACGGTATATATAAAGATTACTTTTTTGAGATAATCAATCAAGTTGGCTTAAAAATAGAAAAAAGATTGTATGTCTTAAATAAGAATTTGTATGATTTTAATGGTTCGAGCTTTTATATAATTTATTTACTTGTATCTCATAAAAAAATATTTTAAATATTATATAACACCAAAAGAAAAGTACAAACATTTTATGCAAACAGTATATACAACAACCCCTATATAAATGAAAAATCTCAAAAATATTGTGCTTTAGCACAGGATCTATACAAGTTAGTCTTTATCAAGAGTTTAGTAGTTAGCTTAGTCTTATACCACCTTCTCTTAGGTTCAACCTTTTACTTACCCTTACTACCCTTTTATTTAGGATGGTTTGAGTAGTTAAGGTAATATAAATTGTTATTTGGCCTTGCTAATTTTCGGAGTTAACGACACCAGTTTTTAGCTCGTCAAATTTGGCGTCGTTGTTGGGGAAGGCAACAGAGCAAAATCTAGTCTCCACTTTTGGCTTAAATTTGTATGTTTGTCTTTGTAAATATTAGGACTCATTTATTTGCCTTAGATTGTAAACTTGTTTGATTAGATAATTACTCGTTCTCCTCAAATTCATGATGAACCATTTTACAAGTATTTTGTGAGATTGAAAGAGTTTAATTCTCGACGTATACCCTTATGAGATTTCAAAACTTTGTCATGTGGTACATAATGGGTTTATTAAGAAAACTTTGATGCTTGTTGATTAATTGAATAACGGAGAATTTTTCAGTGTCTCTAACTATGAAAGATAGAGAAATTTTTCCATATGTTTGCTCTTGCGACTAAACAATTGGACTTGAGACATTCACCCTCGAGTGTACCATGCAAGGCTATTCTTAGAGAGGAGCCTAAAATTGAGGATGGTCGGATCCGTGGGAGTTGAGTTATATTTTTAACTTGACCACTACACTTCCCTTACCACTCACGTATGTTCCTATGACCCTCCTTGTGATGTTTCCTTGATTAATAGTCATGTGAGTGGAGATTCCACTCTTGTGGAATCGTTTGGTGAATTAGTTGAAAAGGTAGAACATGAAAGGGTGCTTTGTGAGGTGCTTGAAGAAGAAGAGAATGGTGAGATTCTTATGGATGTTGTTAATGATTCATGTTTGGTTAAGGGGTTGGAGGTGATGCATTTAGAATTTGTCAAAAACGAAAAAGTACGATTTGATTTTTGATATTTCTCCTCACATAGAGTTAATGCCCCCACCGCCCTTGAATGACCAACACATGCTCACACCTAAGAAATTATTTATTTCTCACTGTACTTACTTGGTTGTCACCATTTTATCATCTCTTACAAGGAGCCCTATCGTGACATAAAATTGTTATATCTTGCAGTCTTGCTCACACTTGTTATATTTTGGCCTTCTACCACCTCCATTTCTCTACTTTGTGGGCCAACATCTTTGATAGCCTACTAAGGGCGTTGAGTTGTTCCGCTCTTGACTCTTGAAAAGGATTGATCTTGAAAAGGCGTCGAGCAAACGATGAAAACAAAACGTGCTCTACGGGAGGCAACCTGTACTTCTTATTTCATATTTCTTTTCTTCCCTTTGCATTTTTTGTACATCTCCTCCACATTGAGGACAATGTGAAAATTAAGTATGAGAGAGGAGTTTGAATGTAACATATGTACGTTTTATTTCTTGTTTTGATGCACTATTTTGAAAAGAAAAAAATTGAAAAAATGAAAATCCCGGCTAGGTAAAAACCCACAAGGGTGGGGACCTAGGCAAAAATGGGAAGGTGGTCGAAGAGGGAATGAAAACCCGAAAGGGCATTCCGGGCAAAATGAAAAATCGAGTTGCGAGCCACCAATGATAGAAAAGGAGAAAGCTAAGGCGAAAACCCGAAAGGGCACCTTAGGCAAAATGAGGGATTTTCGAAAAAAAAAAAATAGAAAAGAAAAAAAATTGAGTATAATATTTCCTGTGATGTGGATCTTGGAGGCATAAGAAGGGAGAGATAAGGAGGAAAAATGAAGGAGGCTAGGATATTTTATTTTTTTCTTTTTATCACAATTTTTTTCTTTTTGTTGTACCAATTGGTGGATCATTTTGTGTTTAGGTTATTTGGTTTTGCAAACTGTGTAGTTTAGGGCAAAGCAAGTAGCCATGATATACATTGGAGTAGTGATAAGGGGGTGATATAAGAAGTAGAGTTACATGATGCTTGGTGATTAAGGCCATCGATCTCGTTATGCGTTGTGATAAGGCAAATATGGCCACACTACGATCTTGGGAGGTATAAGAAGGGAGAAGTTGAGAGGAGTTGAGTCAGAGTAGGTGGCATGTCATGTCTTAGTATTGAGGGATGATATAAGGAGGGGGTGAGAGAGAAGAGTGTCACAAATTTGAGCCTTTCTTTTTCTTTTCCTTTTTCTTTTACTTTTTGTCATCGGTGGATTGTTTAAGAGGGAATTATAAGAAGGGCGTAGTGAGGGAAGACAGATCATTACCTTCACACACACTATGTTGGACTCGTGTTGTTTATGCTAATCTCGAGTTTTACTCGGGACGAGTAAAAGTCCAAGTGTGGGGGTATTTGATAACACTCAAATATGTCGTGTCTAGATAAGTTTATTGAGTCATTTTGTTATGCTTTATAAGGGTCATTAGCATTGGTGTTATGCTAATTTAGTTTCTTGTTGTTTGTCATAACTTTGTTTATCCAAGTCAATTTTGTACTAATATGGGTCGAATAATTTGTATGGAGTCGGCTTGTGTGAAAGACTTGAAGGTCTACTTCCTTTGGTGCCATGAAAGGAAGACTAGAAGGATCCACCAATGAGTCAAACAAAAAAGTCAACAAAGGTCAACGAAAGTCAAAGTCAAACCCGAGACCGGGTCAACAAAGGTCAAACCCGAGGAGTCAATAAATCCAACTAGGAGTCAACATTGAAGAAAGGAGCAAGCTAAGGCGGTCAACAAAAGTCAACAAGGGCGTATTTTGAAGAAGAAAACATACAGCACTCGACACGGCTCGCGCCCAACGACGCGGCTAGCGTCCTGTTCTCAGCACGAATCAATTTCCGTCTCTTGTTTCTATGAAGCCCATTTCTCAAGGCCCCTAGGTTTCCAGAACCAAGGGTATAAAAGAGTAACAAATTGAGATATATATCACATCATCTCATATCTTACATTTGTAGAACTTGAATCTTATCATTTTCATCTAATTTTCTTTTACATTTTGAACTTTTGGTATTTGGGTTTATTCTTTTGGTTATAAATTATGGAAAGCTAATCCTTCCACTTGGTGTAATTTGAACAAGTGCACAACTTTAATATTGTATGACTCTCTCATCTCTATCTCTTTTATCTAATACTATTTTCTTGTAATACTTGCTTGTGTTGAGTAGAATTAGTGTTTAGTTTAAATAGCTTTACATTCTATTTGCTTAATGAAAGCTTTTTCTTGGTAGGATTAGTTACCCTACCTTTGAATGTGTAAAGTAAACTTGAAGTATTGCAACTTTGGTTTAAAGTTGGAGTCTTTTGGGTAGAAAGTTTTATGTTGTGTAATTATAACATGGTTTACTGTTGTGTTACATGATTCTAGTTTAATCATTTGGTTTAATTCTTAAAGCTTGCTCCTTTAGTTGTGCTTATGTTTTAATAAGTATTGATTAAGTTGTAAGGGGTTAATCTTAAATGTTTTAATTCATGTTGGCTATTTTCTTAGGAGGTAGTATTCGATATATGACGAGAAGAGTATAAAGGAGTCAACTTTGCTAAATATTGTGTATCTTGGGATAATTGCACTAAGTATTTGTGTCATACTCATATCTTGCATACAAGGTGTTTGTTCTATTGTCTAGCCTAGAAAGTTCATATCTTTGGCTTGTGAGTAATCTTTTTAACCAAATTTCTTCTTATATGTTAATCTACATGTTTTCTCATTGTGAATATCATTGTTTGTGATTTTTATCAATTAGTGTCTTAATTAGTTATTAGTACCTTAATTAGTGTTTAACTTTTAATTAGTCTTTATCAAGATTTTAGTAGTTAGCTTAGTCTTATACCGCCTTCCCTTGAGTTCGACCCTTTACTTACCCTTACTACCCTTTTATTTAGGATGGTTTGAGTCTAGTTAAGGTAATAAAAATTGTTATTTGGCCTTGCCAATTTTCGGAGTTAACGACACCGGTTTTTAGCTCGTCACTGGCACTGAAGCTTTGGGGCTGAAGTGCTATGGTTGTGGTGGCTTTGGCTACAAGAGGTTCGCGTGTCCATCTTCAGGGGGAAATAAGGGTTACCAAGCTTCATTCAAACGGAGCTATTCTTAAAGCATGGTGAGTAACCGGCCTGCGGGTTCATGGAGCCGGCAGGGGAATCAAAGTGGGACAGGCGGTGGTTATAACCGTTATGGGGGGGATTATCAGAGGCAGAACAACAACAACAATGATAACCAGAGTTCAGCTTCGAAGACCGTGGCTTCTGCGAGCACATTGCAAGGGAGCGGTCAGAAGAATAGTGGTAAACTTTTCATTATGGATAAGCATGTGGCAGAGGCATATGCGCAGGTTGTTACGGGTACATTTCTCGTTAACCATGTTCCTTCTTTTGTCTTATTCGATTCAGGGGCAACCCATTCTTTGATTTCCAAGAGTCATGCAATGTTGTGGAGTTGGGAAATAGTGAGTGTGTAAACTGTAAAGGATGAGGTATTTATACCTTCAGGGGAGTATGTATCTTGTAATACGTTGTTTAGGGGCGTGTCTATGATTTGGCGGGGGGGTGGACTTTCATGTTGACCTGTTTGAGTTTCCTCTAGACGGGTTTGAGATCATTGTCGGGATAGCATGGTTGAGTAGGTATAAAGCTAATATAGATTGTCATCAGAAGGTGTCTTTAAGGGGGCTGAAAGGAGTTAGAGTGTCGTACCGGGGGTTCCTGGGAAGCCTAAAGTGACGCTAATAGCGGCAATTACCTTGAAGACGTACTTGAGGAAGGACTACCTTATGATCTTGTGTCATGTAAGCTATACCAGAGTAGAGGAGCCGGCAGTAGATCAGATTGAGGTGGTGAACGAGTTTGGTGATGTTTTTCCGGATGCGATACCGGGATTACCTCCGAAGAGGGATGTTGATTTCACTTTAGAGTTAAAGTCGGGTACGAGATGAATTTTTAAGGCCCCGTATCGCATGGGACCGAAGGAGCTTGAGGAGTTGAAGAAGCAGTTGAATGAGCTACTGGACAAGGGGTACATTAGACCTAGTAAATCGTCGTGGGGTGCGCCAGTTTTATTTTTGAAGAAGAAAGATGGTAGTTTACGGTTGTGCATTGATTATCGTGAGCTGAACTATGTGATGGTGAAGAATAGGTATCCATTACCTAGGATCAACGATCTGTTTGACCAGTTGAGTGGAGTTGGAGTATTTTCAAAGATAGACCTGAGGTTGGGGTATCATCAGTTGAGGATAAAGGATAGTGACATTTCGAAGACGGCGTTTCGTTCGACGTATGGGCATTATGAGTATGTGGTGATGCCGTTTGGGTTGACTAATGCACCAGCGGTATTCATGGACCTTATGAACCAGGTCTTCAGTCCATATCTAGACACGTTTGTGGTGGTATTCATTGACAACATCTTGGTCTATTCTAAGACTAAGGAAGAGCATGCAGAGCATCTACGGATCGTGTTGCAGACCTTGAGGGACAACCAGTTGTACGATAAATTTTCTAAGTGTGAATTATGGTTAGAGAGGGTGGCATTCTTAGGTCATGTGATATCTAAAGAAGGGGTAATGGTGGATCCGAGTAAGATCGA
This sequence comes from Heliosperma pusillum, assembly GCA_022085475.1. Lineage (NCBI taxonomy): Eukaryota > Viridiplantae > Streptophyta > Magnoliopsida > Caryophyllales > Caryophyllaceae > Heliosperma > Heliosperma pusillum. The sequence goes on along the minus strand of JAIUZE010068519.1, from coordinate 71,632 downwards.
GGCGGTGTCTAACTGGGAGGCACCAAAGAATGTGGCGGAGGTGAGAATTTTTCTAGGTTTGGCTGGGTATTATATGAGGTTTGTGAAGGAATTTTCGAGAATAGCTAAACCTATAACGGCATTGATGAGAAAGGAGAATAGGTTTTGCTGGGATGAGAACTATGAGACGACGTTCCTAACCTTAGAGGATCGTTTGACCATAGCTCCTGTGTTGGCATTTCTTGAGGGGAGTGAGAACTTTGAGGTGTATAATGATACACCGAAGTGTGGTTTGGGATGTGTCTGATGCAGTATGAGAAAGTGATTGCTTATGCGTCGAGGCAGCTGAATCCTTATGAGGAGAATTACTCTACTCACGATCTCGAGTTGGGTGCGGTGGTGTTCGCGCTGAAGATTTGGAGGCACTACTTCTATGATGCCAGTTTTAAGGTGTTTTCAGACCATAAAAGTCTCAAATACATCTATACCCAGAAGGAGTTGAACATGAGGCATCGGTGGTGGATGGAGCTGATCGGAGATTATGATATGGAGATCATCTACCATGAGGGGAAGGAAAATGTGGTTGTTGATGCTTTGAGTCGGAAGAGTGTAAATTACGTGTGCACTACGATGTCTTTGATGTGGTTGAGGGACGAGGTAGAAAATATGGGGATTCATGTGATTCGAAAGGGGGATGCTACTAGTGACTTGATGATCGAGGCGGGCTTATATGGTGATATTAGGAGCAAGCACTTAGAGGATCCTAAGATTCAGTTGTGGAAGAAATGGGTAGAGGAGGGTATATATTACTCCTAGATTTTCGATTCATGCTGATGGGACTGTTCGTTTTGAGGGCCGATCGTGTGTACCGAGCGATCCAGAGCTGAGGAAGATAATTTTGACTGAGCCTCATTGTACTTCTTATTCGGTTCACCCTAGTGGGGATAAGTTATATAAAGACTTGAAGTAGACTTTCTGGTTGCCGGGAATGAGGAAAGATGTAGCTGACTTTATGGCGAGGTGTTTGACCAGCCAGCGAGTTAAAGAGCAGCAAAGGAGATCGCAGGGTAAGATTCAATCCTTGGAGGTGCCGGAGTTGAAATGGGAGTCTATATCCATGAATTTTGTGGTGGGACTTCCAAGTTCATAGAAGGGGAATAACATGAATTGGGTGATTGTGGATCGGTTGATCAAGTCAGCTCATTTTGTGCCGATGAAGGATACTTGGAGCAAGATAGAGCTCGCTTTGCCTTATATGAAGCATGTGGTGAAGCTACATGGGGTGCCTAGTGATATAGTATTGCATCGTGATGCGAGGTTCATTTCTCGATTTTGGAAGGAATTGCAAGAGCTTATGGGAACGACATTGGAGTTGAGTACCATCTTTCACCCTGCGACAGATGGCAAGACTGAGAGGACAATCAAGACATTGGAGGATATGTTGAGGGCTTGTGTGCTATCATTTGGTGGGAGCTGCGAGGATAAGCTGGATTTGATAGAGTTTTCTTACAACAACTATCACTCCAGTATTGGGATGACACCATTTGAGGCCTTATATGGGAGAAAATGCAGGAGTTCGGTGTGTCAGGATGATAGTTCTAAGGCAGTAATTCTTGGACCCCAGATGGTTCAGGATATGATCAAACAAGTGAAGCTTATTCGCCCAAAGATGAAAGTGGCGCAGGATCGTCAAAAGAGCTATGCAAATCTTCATCGTCGGGATATTGAGTTCCAGGTGGGTGACAAAGTCCTTTTGAAGGTGTCACCTATGAGTGGGGTCATGATATTTGGTAAATGGGGCAAGTTGAGCCAGAAGTTCATAAGTCCTTATGAGATTTTGGATCGGGTTGGAGAGGTGACCTATCGTTTGGCCTTACCACCTGCTCTTAATCGGGTCCATAATATGTTCATGTGTCGCAGCTGAGGAAGTATGTGAGTGATCTGTCTCATGTGCTTGAGGCAGACACCATTGAGCTTGATGAGGCACTCACCTATGTTAAGGTGCCAAAGGAGATCTTGGAACGGAAGGTGCGCAAGACTAAGAATGGGGAGACGACGCTACTGAAGGTGTTATGGTTTAACGATAACGTGGAAGAAGCAACTTGGCAGCCTGAAGCTGCGATGAAGGAGAAATACCCGCATTTGTTTGAGGAGGTATGTTCGGTTACGAGGGCGTAACCTTGTTCTTAAGGGTGGGAGGAGATAGTGGCATTTTTCTAGTTTATGTCAAATGTTAGTAGTTAGTGTCTTATGATGGGTAGTATGATACATGTGGTAATATGTGTGTTGTTAGTTTTGGTGATTAGTACATGATATATGTTATGTGTTGTTGTTGTGTCTTATGTTGGTTGTTGGTAGGAGTGTTTCTGTGGTAGGAGGATGAGTTTTGAACTTCGAGGACGAAGTTCGTTCTTAAGAAGGGAAGACTGTAATACTCCGTAATTCTGAGTACTTGGTACTCGGCCGAAAAAAGCTTACTCGAACGAGTGGGTTGTGTACTCGGCCGAGTAGAGCCTACTCGACCGAGTAAGTTGGTATGTCGTTTGAGCAATGTTTTGTTCTTAGTGTAATCGGCCGAGTGTGGTAAGCAATCGACTGACTAAGTCGTACTCGACTGAGTACTTATGGTACTCAATCGAGTACACCGGTTTGAGGATTTATCACGGATGGTTGATTAAGGGTTAATAAGAGGGTTTAAATCATAATTGCCAGTTACGTTCATAATCACAAAACCTAATTTTCTTAAAAAATCTCTCTCAAATCTCTCAAGGTAAACCTTAATTACTCCGTGCCGGATTAGATCTCATTACTTTGTTGATTGCATCGGTAAGTACTTCTACTTTGTGATTCCATTCGAATAATTGAAACCCTAGTTGAATTGGGGGAAAAGGAAGAGAATATTAGTATTGATTATATGTAATTCGTGCATGATTAGGACGAGACTTTGTAGAAGAGGAATTCTAGTTGATTGCTTGTCTTCGCGGAATTTGAGAATAAGGTAGGGTTTTCCTACTCAGTACTGTTTATGCTAATTGATGTCATAAGATGTGTTGATTATGTTATTTGATTGATTGATGATGATGATGATGGACTTCGGGATTGGAGTTTGGGTTGTTAATATGGTTACAATGGTTACTATGTTGGTGACTCCGTCAGACACGATTTCACACCCCGAGTTCGCCTCTCGTAGTTCTCCCACTACGAGGGAGATGTGCACATTAATGTTCCAGGTTTGTCTCACTGCGGTGAGATGGAAGTTCGACGCATGTGGCTGCGGTCCAGGGTCAATTGGTGGTTTTTGTTAAGCATGGATGGTAACCTGAGTCTACTAAGGTGTCCGCTGCGGTGGCCCTCCGGTTTCTCTTTCCCTTTTGCTTGTCTTGTACATTGGTCAGTATATCTTGTTACTGACCCCGTTAATCTTTTACAAAACTGTTGTGATCCATTAAGGAAGGGTGAGCAGGTGATCAACATGTAACTAGATGAGCTGCGCTGGGATGTTGATGAGGATCACCTTATCGAGTCATAGCTTCTGCGGTGTTTAGTGGAGTCTTAGACATTAGTATTTTATATTCTTTTGGATACATTATTATTTGGATTGTTGGTCTAGACGGTATGTCGTCTAGTTTGAGACTATGTATTTGAGTTTAAACCATTAAGTTAATAAAGTATTGTTTCTTTATCGCTTGATTTAATATGTACTACCTCGGGCAACCGCGATGATAGCATCCCGAAGTACTAAGGAGGTCTTGTAAGGCTCCTTGGTATTTGAGGGTGTTACAGGATATATATTTGGACTCATATTTTGCTTAGTTGATAGAGAATGTTAAATTCATTCATATAAGTATTATCGCTAAAAATGACTGTAAACCAACACACTTGTACAATGATAATATAATTTTATGGCCAATGTCGACTTTCTAGCACTGCCGGTGGTAAAGCTAGAGGAGCTAGCAGGGGCGCTCGCCCCACTTGGTGGGAAAAAATTCCGAGAGTTTTAGTTAACTTTTTTGAAAACTTTTCTAGGCTACCTTATAAAATTAGTCATTTATCCCTCCTACAATTTTTCGCCCCTAAAATTCAAACTTCCAAAGTATATTACAAACCTTACCAACGCAACTAGGACTCTTATGTTATTGTAACATACTACTAGACACATGACTACCATGGATTTTTGTATTATTCATATATAATATATTCGATGAGTGATCTATATCAAATATTCCCAAATTACTAATTGGGGTGGAAAACAAATCGAAGGAGGGGAAGGAAACAATTCTAGTTGAAAATAGAAAAACATGAAGTGTTTAGTATTCACTATATAAAAATCCCTAAGGAATAACCGCACATTTTAACTTTTGAGACATGTAGTAGCAAATACTGCAAAGCTCTATACTTTGAGTCATTCTTATATTGCTCACTATTCCTTGTTATTGTCAACCATTGCTTTCATACTCTTTTATGCAGCCTTTCATTCCTATGCATGCAACTTGCTACTTTCCCTTCTCATTCTATATTCCTAAACCTTCGTAGTTCTTACGTAATACTTCATCCGTCCCGGTTAATTATTATCTTTTTTTTTTGGGTGTCTTAGCCAATTATTGCTTTTTTTTTATATTATGAATGTTTTCTATGAGTAATTTGACCCTCAATGAAATTATTATCTACTTTTCATCCAGTAAGTATAACCACAAATGATCTCCTACTCTTTTCTTGGTCTTTGTGCCAAAATGAAAGGACAACAATTGACCGGAGGAGTACTTGTAATTTGGTACTGTAGCTTTTTTCCAAAGGTTTGTCAAGCGTCTTACCGATCTACGTATGTCATTATGTCGGTAAAATATTTTCCCATCTCAACCAATAATTTACGTTTTCTATATGCATCACAAAATAAAGTAAACGATGTTGATTGAGATAAATTGTGTGTAACAATAAAGATTTTGGATGAAGAATTGAATTACAATGTTTCACAAAAATTACACTAAAAGGGAGGTAAACAGCTAGTGTTGTGTGCCCGATTATATTCTCCCTCCAATCCAATCCAAACTACCCACTCACTTTTTAAAGTCAAACTTGTTAAATATTGGTCTCAATTATATTAAGTTAAATTTTCAAATTTTATATATAAAATTGATATTTTTACGCTTGTTATAAGAAGAGGTTTCGGAAAATATAAATTTCGACCCAAAAAAATAGTATATAAATGAAGAAAAACGTGGTCAAAGTGCCATCTCGTAGACCGCAAAAAGTCAAATGGGTAGTTTGGATTGGATTGGAGGGAGTATGTCTGAGCAACAACTTACGATTTTCCTCTTCCTTATGGTACTAGTTGATATAGAGGCTAGTATAGATTCTTCCCACATGTTGTCGTTGTTCGGCTCAGCTTGCACGCGCGCTGTGTGGTGTGTGTAATTTTTTTTTGGAAACTCCACCTTTTTGTTACTCTTAAAAGTCAGTTTATTTAAGACTTGTGTTTTATTTAATATTCCCATCAGTTTTTGGTCTCTTCTACACTATAAATAAGAGTCTTTCTTGATAATTCTAATCATTTAGATTCACACAAAATACTTTCTCTCATTTTAACTTCCTTATTATATCTAAAGCAATAATAACCTATGAGTTCCTACTCTTCATTTTAGGTGCACAATTAGAGGGGAGATGTGCACCTTAGAGAGCGTCGTTATTATTTACAGCATCGTACATATAGCGAGGGGAATTAAACTAATAAGACGGGGGGCCACCCATACCATAACGCAATAAGATTTTATATAATCCATTTTATTGATTGTCTTTTGTCCTTTGTACTAAATCTTTATTTCCAACAAATACTAAAGTTTATTAGATGCTATCATTCCTTAATTTTAGATTTCTCGCATCTAGCTAGTCATTTGACCTAGGAGAGTTCACGAGTGTGCTTACCTAGTACGTTGGCTCCTTAACCAATAGCTAAATTCTTCAAAATTGGAGCATCTAGGTTCATTGCTTTCAATATTCGTATTTGCTTGTCCCTCACATTAAACCTACTATACTAGGTAGATTACGTAAACTATCATGCAAATACAACTATACATTAAAAGAGAAGCATAAAGTAAGAGGTACATTTCCTATGTTCCACAAAGTCACAAACCAAGTATTTAAAAGATCTCCCTAATTAGTTCATAATCCTAGCTTTTTTGAGCTTATATAAACTCCCCAAGATAGAAACATGCAATTCAACCTAAGTTCTTACCTTTCTAGCTAGTGTACAATAAACTCTAATAATGCAAGGTGGAGAATCACAACCACCTTCAATTCAACTAGTTATTGATTCGTCGACCACCACCGCCACCACCAGCAACTTACCCAGAGCTGCTAGAGCAAATCATCGCAACCATTCATCCACCTCGAAGAAATCCTTATCATCCATGTTAGCTCGACTACATGCAGGATACTTCAGAATCAGTCTCTCTTTCGGAAGCCAAGCTCTTCTATGGAAAATCCTCCATCAAACATCTAATCAAAACTATAAAACTAACAAAAACATCTCATCACCTTTATTAATTCTCTTTCACATTCTTCCACCAACTATATCTCAACTTCTATGGTGCCTCTCCCTTACCATACTAATTTCCCTCTCCTTCCTCTACATCCTTAGATGTTATTTCCACTTCCACCTAGTAAAAGCAGAGCTAGTACACCATGTTGGTGTAAATTACCTATTTGCCCCTTGGATATCTTGGCTTCTCCTCCTTCAATCTGCCCCAATCTTCATAGGCCCACAAAGCGGCCCATATCTAACCCTATGGTGGGCCTTTTCTATTCCAATCATGGTCCTAGATGTCAAAATTTATGGACAATGGTTCACTACAGAGAAGAGGTTCTTATCAATGGTCGCAAACCCGACAAGTCAAATATCGGTCCTAGGGAACTTGGTTGGAGCTAGGGCCGCGGCCCAAATGGGGTGGGAAGAAAGTGCAGTTTGTATGTTTTCTTTAGGGATGGTACATTACTTGGTATTATTTGTCACCCTTTATCAAAGGTTGTCGGGTGGTGATCGCTTGCCAGCCATGCTTAGACCGGTTTTCTTCTTATATTTCGCCGTCCCTAGTATGGCTAGCTTGGCTTGGAGCTCCATCTCTGGATCTTATGACATTGGATCAAAGATGCTCTTCTTCCTCTCCTTGTTTCTCTTTGCTTCATTGGTAAGTGTATATTATAAGTTCTAAATGGGAACCTGGCAAAATTGAGCCAATCCGACTTGAATGTAGTCGGCCAAATTTATCTTTGTCCCGCAATGTTACTCGAACTCAAAATGACCCAATGATACCCAAATGAAAACATACTTGAAATGATTTGGACCCAATAATTGACCATACCTTTCGCGGTTTTAGCCTCATGTGCCTAGACGGTTGAGTATCAGCTATCAAGTGTCAAACACGACTATTTTGTAAAAGAAAAATCATTTTTTTCAAAAAATAACGTGACGTGTCGTGTGCTCCTGACACAAGAATTATTAGTGTCAAACACGACTATTTTTTATGCTGGAGTATAAAAAATAGTCCTTCAATTGTACTCCTACAAATCAAGTCCATTGAATATGATTACTACAAACACGAAGATAACGCTGTTTTGACTTGCCTATGAGCTATGACGGTATGAGGTTTGACAGGGCTGATTGCGTTTAAGAGAAGCCATCTATAGCAATGAATGATTCGGAGTACTAGTAATAGAACTGGAGTAAAACGGTTTTCGACTTAAGATCGATAACAATAATGAATAATGATCACGTACTAAACTAGCTAGGAAATACTCCGTAATACAAACTAACATACGCATTTGCTTGTAAATAGGCGTGCAGGCCAGCCCTCTTCAAGAAGTCGATGAGGAAGTTCAACATAGCATGGTGGGCGTACTCGTTTCCGTTGACAATCTTGGCTTTAGCATCAGCAGAGTATGCACAAGAGGTGAAGGGAGACGCAGCAGCGATGTTAATGCTCTTAATCTCGAGCCTTTCTTTACTAGTTTTCCTTGGACTTATGCTCTTTACTCTCCTCAATGTTGCTAAGCTTCTTCGTGAGAACGATCCGATCTTAAGTTTTGCCAAAGATCCAATGGCTTGAGAATAGCTGTGTCCAATACTCAACACTGCCTGCAGCCAAAGGATGTATTGCACCTTAGTCATATTAGTCTTTAAATAGCAATTCGAGTAAGACGGTTTTACACTAATATAATTGTAAAAACAAATCCAGACACAGCCCAATTAGTGGGTGAAAGTGGTTACGAAAGATCTTGCTTTACAATAAATTTGTGCAAAACCGCCTTACACAAGTATTTGTAGTCGAAAATTGATCATTTGAACATGAATACAGATTACACTTGCAACTGTTGTGGTTGATGTAGGACAAATCACTCATGAGCTCTGTCTTTTTCTTCGATGGCTTACCGTTTTTTATTGTGTAAGACCATAAGACCTAGGACGAATTGATTGTATACAACGTTACCCTTCATAATAAAGTGAGACGGTTTGGTAAGAGTTTTATTAAAAATCCGAGCTAAAAATCACCCAATATCATTCCGGATTAACTTTCAACTGTAAAATCGCCTCACCCAAAACTCACCGTAAGTCTTCACTAATTCATGTTTTCATTGATTAAAGCTCATTGCTAAACAAATTCATCACATGTTAGTTGTAACATTTACAGAACAAAGAATGAATGAAATTCATATTCACATGAATCACATCTAATTACATAATCAAACAATATGTTAAAATAATTAAACAAATTTTGTATTAATTATATAGCTATATGCCTATATCTATCATCAAAAGAGCTTACTTGCAAATTCATTGACAAACCCTTCATTATTTATTCTTGATTTATCAACCAAATCTCTAAGCTCAGACAAACTCCTTCCTAATTTCAAACACATCTTAATCTCAAACAACTCCCCATTTTCTCTCCTCTCGAAATCAACCTCTTCTAAATTTGACTCGATTTCCTCTCCCAAATGCTCGAAAAACCCTCCACAGCTCCTATACATCTCGAACACCATCCCTACTTGTCCACCATGTTGTATTGTGTTCACCACACTAGCCAATGACCCCGCCACACCTGCCATGACCGCCCCCCACGGCCCATTGCTTATGGCAAAACCCGACCCCATGGCTGCAATCCCGGTCAATAGTGGACCTGTAACCGCCAACATTTTGTTTAACTTTAAGGCGTGGTTGCCTAGCCTATCATAGTCCAAAGCATCCTTTTCCTTAATGACTTCCACAATAGCTATCATTTTCTCTTCCAACTCTTTACTCCACCCATTATTACTTCCATATGGTGATAATTTGACGACACTTTTATTATGTCGCAAAGATGATGGTGTTTTCCTTGACGGCCACCAAACCGCAGGCTTACAAGTGTCGGGAAATTTCTCGATCATAACGCCTAGGAGAGGAAGTGGGTAAGCTCTATCCAAGGCTAGGACTTTCTCCATGTATTCCATCACTTGTCTACGACACTTTTTCCCTAGGGAAATCGTCGTTTTCACCTCGCTTTTCAGCTGCTGGAACAACCTCGCCGCGTTTCTCTGCTCCTGTGCGAGCTGTGACGGTTGGATTTTGTTCATGATCGAAAGCAATCCGGTGGCAGCAGCAAATAAGACCATGGAAGACACCTTCAATCCCAAATTTCCTTCACCCATGGCAGAAACACCCGCCATAGTTGTTGCCATTAATGTGATCATGTTAATGGAGTTTAATAACAATGAGTTCCAATTCTCACGTTGCTCCTTCACATTCCGATGCATCTCAATTCTATCAGATATCGCCTCCAATATCGCATAAAGCTTAATTGTTTCCTCATCTACGCATTCTTTCGCTACATGTTTTGAACTAGAATCTCTGAACATTGTTGCTTTAACTCCATTAAAGTCTTCTACTACAACATTTTTGTTCATGTCTAGATTTGGTAGCTTAGGAAGTAGAATCATAGGTTTCTTTAGGTATGTAGTAGGACGATTTACGCTCTTGATTCGAAGTTTTCGTTGCGAAAGCGTAAGATTCAACTGTGAGTGTACGTTTTTACAAGCTTTTAAGGAAATCATAGGAAAATATGAAGTTATAAAATGTAGAAATGTAAGAAAAAATGAATAAAATGCTCTGTTTTTCTCTGTTTTTAATGAAAAGAATGGTTTGTGGAGGTTGGTTGAATGTAGTTGATGTGATAATGTCGTTATTATTATATACTAATTCATCATTAGTACAACTGACCGTACTAAGGTACGAAGAAAATTAAAGAGTTGACTAATATAAAGAACAATTAGGGTTTTGACTTCCTATTAGTTTGGATTTTGTAGGGTACGTAGACTCATTCATTCCTTGCATACTACGTAAAAGCTACGGTTATTCAATTGTTCATGACAAAGGTCAACTTTTGTCCTTTCAATCTTACACGCTCCATAAAGTCATAAACATATCATTTTGTTATAACAATTTTTTCAAATAAATTTGAAACTGATTAGGTACGATAGATGAGATAAAAGGATGTAGCTTATAATTTAATATAAATTTTTTTATATTTAATTCGTTCTTATTTTAAGATGAAAATTATCATCTTAAGAAAGACTTACTGATTTGTTATAGACTACATCATATATCTCTTGATTTAATCGCTAAGATAAAGAAATCTTAACGAGTAAATTCAAAATTATTTCCTTTTAAGATTCACTTTTTCAAACATGATTTCCTATAAAAACTTTAGCTAAAATTATTACATTAATATGCAGTTTTATATAAAAAAAAATTGTTTCAAAACTTCAAAATAAGTCGCTTATTCAGTCGATTTTTTAACTCTCCATCCATTTGTCTACGTTGTTATACTTTTCAAAGTATAAATTGGCTAAACCACGAACGGAATAAGTTCAAAAACAGACAAAATAAGTGACTTAAATTGGAGTTTTTAAGCAATTTATTTTATTTTTATAAATCTTACTCTTATTAAAAGTCAAACATTTAAAGCCTTCTCCTTAAGCCACCTCATCACTAACCACATTTTTTTTTCAATCTTTTTTCAATAATTGTTCAACCATGTGGGGTTTGGGGTGGGACCGCTGTTTTAATATGAGGAAAAATATATATATATCATGCAGTCACTGAGTTACATGAGCAAAGTTAGCCATTTATATTTGATGATTTGATGATTTTTTTTATCATATCTTAGTAGTTTTATAAATAGAAAATTTATTTAAGTGGTTTATATGAGTTTAAGTCACCGTCTCAAAAAAAAACTATCATTAATTTATAATTGTGGTGCTGCAGAAATACAAACACTAAAACAAAAAACCACAAAATATTAACATAATACGAACCCTTAATTCTTAATTTAAATTAGACTAATCTCCTTTCTATACGTAGGAGTAATATGTAAGGTGCATTTATACGAAAAATATGCAAAATATCTATCAATACAAATAACTGAATAAAAAATTGATAACAAACATAAATATTTAATAAAATTATCATTAAAGATCAACCCAGTAATTAGCACACTCTTCAATTTATTAATGAACAAGGAATTGAAAGTTAGAATTCCAATCTTTATTGAATTATACGTATAAATATCCTTGGATTTTTGTTACCGAAAATTAAGAAAATAAAAAATAATATTTATACATATAATAGAAGAAAAACCTAAGCTTACAAGCGATCTTTCATTTTATCACCCAAAATGAAGAAAAAACGTCTAAACTAAAAACAGAAAATTGACACTAAAATTCAAAGGTTTAACTTTTACTTAAAAAAATGATAAATAATCTGAGAACACGGGAGTAATTAGAAACTAGAGAGCATGGGTGCAGCAGAAATTCAAAGGTACATAGAAACAATATTGCGGCTAAAATAATGAGGGTAATAGGTAGAGTTCCATCTAATAAGAAGGAACGACGACAATGGACGGGGTTATACACAAATTCTTAAAGTAGATGGTATATCCGTCTGAAACTTAAAACGGATCAAATATAATAACTCGGACAAAAGCGTAATAATATATAGGGACTAACAAAAAAACCTGACCTATCAGTCCAATTAGAGTGTTATATTGCCCATTTAAATCTTAAGACGGATATCTCATCTTAAGAGAGATAGATCACATTATTTGATAGATTAAATTGGTCAAATGTTTATTTAAAAAAAATATAGGTATGGATTTACTTAAGGATTACCTTTAATTTAAATACCCATCATGACCATCAAAAGTAAAAGAAATAGGTAATTAAATAGCTGAGGTAGGGAAAGTATTTTATATGATTATTTAAACTAAATAATGAAAGTTTCTCTCAAACATGGTTAGTATCCATTTAATGTGAAATAGACTATCAAGGAACAAAATGAAGGAGCTTGGGGCAATTTACATGGGCTCGAGCTACAATTAGCCTAATTTTTTTTTTCTAGCCAATCATCATCACACCGGGAAAATGCACGGATAAGAAAAATATATCTACATTTTAAGATTTTTAGATAATTGTTTTTGTCGTTGTGCATGTTATCACAATATACTCTCTTTGTCATGGTCATTTACTTACCTTATTTATTATTATTTGTTAGGAGTATTTTAATCACAGACAAACAAATAATTGACACAGGAGAATAATTAGTAAAATATTTGAAAATATAATAAATACGGGTTTATGTCATTACAATGTCAACATTTTTTTTAAAACAAACCCGTGCATTTTTGCACGGGGTTAAAACTAGTGTGCATCTTAAAGAAGTAATTTTAGCAAAAAAAATTATAAGCGACTGAGTTTAGAAAATTAATTCTTAAAAGAGAGTAATTTCTAATTTACTCGATTTTAAACGATATATTGCACGTTTAAATTACTTTATTATACCGCTCTTGTATCTTTTCGATTGAACCTTTAACTACCGAGACTCGACAATTTACAAACTTTAAAATCTCTTAAAGTTGTAAAATAACTCTACATGCAACTTGAGAATTTACAAGCTTTTACTCGGGTTTTAATCCATTTCTACTCTATTTGAGACAATTTTGCCTTGCACATCATATAAGAGTTACTTACCGTCTTACAGACGAGACTTATTTGAGTCTTCTCTCCAACCTTCTCCTCTAATACACGATTAAAATAACATTTATTTTATTCATTTGCTTGACATTTGTATAAGAAAAACTACTGTATTATAAGCCGATTTTAGAGGAGAAGGTCGAAGAAAGTTAGAATAAGGTCGATAGTATTCCTCGGAGTCTAGACACACGGGGTAGTTGTCTACCTACAACCTACCTCCACTAAAAAAGAGAGATCTTTTAAGAAGCTGATTTATTTTACTTTTTTTTTTAGCCTAAACGTCATCTATGACGTAAGTTAAGCCACGAAATTTGTAATAAACATACTTGGTATTTGGTAATAAACAGGAAAGAGATGTTAGGATACTTCATTAGTTCACATGGTAATGCTACTTTAAAACTTTACTTATTACTCCCATTCATTGATATAAGAAATCTGAGACCTACTAATCGAGTCTTAGCCTAATGGTGCGCATGTGGCCGATTGTCTCATGTTCGAATCCTCTCCTATTGTAGTAGCCCTATGTTTATTGCGTAACGCCATAGTCCAGACCTAAACAAAAATGAAGATTAGGAAATTTTCGACATGGACAACTTGATTAAGATATTCTATCAGTGTGAAAAACTACTAATCTTACTTAATCTAGCATTTCAAGAACTAGGTATTCTGACCATTGACTGTCCCATGTCCCTCATGTATTGTCCATAAGAGCACTCCATGAGATCTGTTAAAGGACTACATTTTTCATAGCATTTACGCGTTTAACCCTGGTCGGTTGGTCGAATGAGGCATTGTGTTGATAGATTGTTCATGTACCAAGCTAAACGTCAGATTCAAAGGTAACGATTGTTACAATTACCAATCACGAATTCCAAATATGAAGAAATACAACATCGGGACTTTATTACTGCAATGTTCAGTTTCCTGAAACGCCAAGGTTCCTCAGAATAAGGTTCCTGCCCAACGAAGCTAATCGATCTAATTTACTACGGAATATTCGAAATAAATAGTTTAAATAGGAGAATCGGCTTGAGATTCAATCCTGATTTTCCATTCTAATATAATACTACAAGGATAGCATTCTGTTGATACACACCATTCATGTAGAATTGGCAGCTAATCATACCAGTCATGAAGATTTGATAGGGAGCGTAGTTCTTGCCCGTAAGTTCAAAAAGATGCCCCTGAGCAAACATGGAAAAATTCAAAAGTACATTAAAAGAATAGCCTTCATAGTCATAAACCATTAACATAATTCGAGAAGGAGAACGACAAGAGATCCTTAAAAGACATGCAAAGGAGGGTTCGCAAAAGTGAAAAAACCCTGAGCTATGAATAAAATTGTTTAGTAAGAGAAGTTGAATTATTTGGGCTACCTAGTCTCAAAGTACCGAGCTGATTGTTGTTTGCAGCAAACATAGGTTAAAGAAATTATTCCGGGTTTAGTTTTCAAAGATGATCGTGATATGAGGTTGTGATAAAACAAGGTTTGGTTGTATTTAGTTCCTTAGTTTGTCAGAAGTTGTTTCTGATAGATGAATCATCTCAACCAAAACCTTAAGGTGATGGTTGAGACTCATATATTATAGTTATATTCTATTATGCCCCCTCACTCGAATGCCTATTAAGCTTGAAGAGTGGTTAGTGCACAGGGCCCCCCTACTATGTGCCGGATTTTCCACTTGGTGAGTTTGTGAGATATTGGGGGCTGCCAGGGTTTGAACATGTGACCTTCGGTCACACTGGCTCTGATACCATGATAAAACAAGGTTTGGTTGTATTTAGTTCCTTAGTTTGTCAGAAGTTGTTTCTTGCGTTACTTCGAAATTGTTGACTAGTTGCACTAGGTGAGGTACCTTGTTTTGCATTTGACGCTGCTTTTTAGCAGTCCCTTGGCTTTTGCCTAATTAAAACGACTTGATGAAAGAAGAGAAAACTTAAGGAGAGGGAGACAGGCCCATTACCAGCAAAACCCGATCATGCTCTGGAAGACCACACGTAGATGCAACGGAACATACTGGTAGTTTATCCATCCAAACACTGGCCAAAACTGCACAACCATGAAATGAAAATTGTTCACTTAGAAAGGAAACCACAATCACATGACAAAAATGGTATCATTTGAAAAGGTATAGTACCGTCCATGCTGTCAACTGCACTGACGGATAATCTGTCTTAAGTTTGCGTCGAACTTGGGTCCAAGGTCTTCCTGCATTTCACAAATTACTATCCATTTTAGTGCACTAATTATGGGAGTTTCCCAAATAAACATGGCTCTTATAAAGTCATTATCTGTTACTACCTCCGCTTTTTTTTCATGATGTTTCTGACTTTATAGGCAGTCTCTTGCCATTTTATTGACAGTCAGTATATCATTAGTCATAGAAAAATTGTCTTCATAATACAATATATTTCATAGTGTTGTAATCGTATATATACCGGAATTATCGAAGATTGAGTGTTTTTCTCGAAATGTAAAAATCATATTTACAGAGCTTTCAAACAAGTATTAATAGAAAATTACTGATTGAGTATGAATCCTAAGATAATAATAATAAAAAAAAAGTCGGACGACCTTTCATTTCAATACACAGGTCTGGATTAAATCCGAGTCAAGAAGTAGCCAGTCAACACGTGTGGCAATTGAAACAGATGCATACAGCATGATACAGAACAGATTGACATTCTATCAAATATTCACATACAATGGAACAATATTTATCATTCAGAACTGAAATCATCTTTAACCGAAATACAGAAGGAGAAAACAGCTGGATCGGAATCCTCCACAAATAACTTCATGCATTTTGCGAAGTAAAGACTTACCCTCTACAACGCATCCATAGTAAACCATAAACAATATGTTGTTCAATGGAGACGAAGTGAACTGTTCGAAAATGACCTGAACAAAAAATCCAAAGAGTAAGAGTCACTTTTTTTCAGAGAGTCCTGACAAGAACATCTTTACCACGGTACCACAATAGTTCAACAGTTCCACCTTAACCCTATGTTAAAATTGTCAATAGTAGCCAAATCAGCATTATATTCCCTTAAGGATGTATAAGTTTGATGATGAAAAGTTAATCGCTAGTTTTGATGTGAAAGGTTTCTGATGAATGACAATGAGTGATACCTTCTTAGCCACAGTCTTTGAATCCTTCTTCCCCTTGAAAATCTTATCGAGCAACATATGAAAGTAATGGCCAAATGGTCCTAGATAAGCACATCCAAAAAGCTGCACCATGTTAAAGCAGGTCAGTAAATACAAAATTAACAATCTGAAGGATACAAATCCACCAACGATATATGCATTCACTACAAATCTACAATCTACATTAGGAATTAAAGGTAAATAGCATATAGTATATCAAAAATCAACTATTCAAATTTCAGGCATCTAGACTGAACTAATTGAATGTTTTATACAGCAAATGAGCAAAACACAATCTTTTTTGATGTCCCAAAGTTCCTCATGTCTAGCGCTAATATCCATTTGCAGCAAACTACATCAAGACGTTGTGAACCCATTATGAACTGCTTTATAGGCCTGAGTGGCATCAGTAAAAAGGAACACTTTGATTGAAGAGGTATTATCTCTACAACCCCCTATAAAAAGTGAAAAATAAGGCAGCGTAAGGACGAGGCTAAAGCCGATTAGACATCTTTTCCTCGTAATTGGTGGCATTGTGGTGAGTGTCTTTGTTTGAGAGTTGAGACTCACTCCATTAGTCCATTCTACAAATACCTTTCACTTTTGAACTTATATATAAGAATTAAGACTTGAGAGCCTTATAATATTAATACTTGTTTGTTCCTTTTTTTGCACCTCAACAAATACGGAGTATACATTATTCGTCCTTGAAGTGAAAGAAACATGCAAGTATTGGTAATTCGGTATTTCAATCATTACGTCTTAATTCTTGAACGGATAGGATAGGCAAGGCATTTCCGAATCAAAGGGAGTAAGAATACTCTACGCAGTCCGAATACAACTAATAGCAAGCAAGGGCTACATCCCCCCAAATCTTCTGTAGTAAGGCTATGCGGTTGACTATCCTATCCCTTGCCTTAATAAAAAAACGCAGAATCCATTTTAATCGACATAACAATATGCCATTCGTCGTTTTCACAATTACGACTAAACCCCATAATCATTATCAGTGTCTAATCACATTTTGACCAGCTTATGAGCAATTAAAGTTATAAACTAATGCCATTTCCTTGACCAAAACAAACAAAGAATTCAACTTTCTTAAGTTATCACTTATCAAATGATGAAAGGGGTGTTGATTTGTTGAATAATACTAAAAAGAGTCACATTCTTGAAAGGAAGATATAAAGGGAAAGTAAATCATAGCGGGCATTCATTACTTGATCATATATGTTCATTCAAAAACCCGTCACCTATTTTGAAAAACGTATACAATCAAATAGAACCGACAAATCAATTCAAACACAAAAAGTTAATAACTTTCAAATCCCATATACGGAGTACTATTTATCAATCAAAAAATATATAAATTGGAATTTAAAATACAAAAGAGACGATCTCCGATACCACTTTAAGTAAAAGGCGGCGAATTTGAAGCTTTTGAATCCCAGAAAGTTTCTGAGAAACTATGTCACTAATTGCTGTAATAACCCCAGCAGTAATTGCCTGAAATTAACAACAAACATAAACAAAAAAAACAAACAATTAAGTAGAAAAAACAAAAAAAACATGAAGTATATCATAAAGTAAAAATAGAAACTTGACATGATTAGTTTCACAAAATAGATAACACAAACTATAGAATAAGTCGGTGTTATAATATAAGACAACCCTTTAGCCATGTCACATAAAAGAACGTTACGGTGTACAACGATCTTATAGAATAATTATCAAGTAGATAAAAGGAAGGACCTTGGTTCTCAAAGGATGTTGTTGAAGTTGTTTCATGTAACCATCTAAACCCTTCTTAGCAGGATTTCCTGTCATGTTTTGACTGATTTTTTTTCTGGGTTTATGAAATATATTAGAAAGATTAGAAGTATTGAATTTAAAAATTGAAATTTTTTTATATATTATCTGTTTTTTGGTGTCCTAATAATTGAAGATTCATACATTCAGTTGAATGCTGCAGTTGTTGAGTGTCACTCAAAATATCTTTGATGTAATTAAGCCACCTACCTTTTATAACTTGTGGGCTTGTGGGCTTTTTGTAGAGGTTAAAAGTGTACTTCACTTTCTAATATTCACGTGTCTTTTACTACAATTTTCACGTGTGTCTTTTGATGGTAAGTAGAGGTGGCAGTCCGGCGTGCCTGGCCGCCAACCAGGCACAACCCAAGCACGGGTTGGTGGTCAACGGGTTGTGTTCATGCCTGGTGTCACGGTTCGGTACTTTTGCCGAATCGTGGTGCGCTCCCTTACTCTACTCTTAGGCAAGAATGCAAGCAACGAAGGGACTTGTGCTAGTGAGAGATCGCCCACTAGCACGTTACTCGAGACTCGGGATGTGTGTTAGGAATCCTAGTCACGATTATCAACGTTCCGGCACACGAAAGCAATAAAAGTAAGCAATACTATTACTGAAAGTAAGAGACAAGCAATATCAAGCTTAAAGATGAGAAGTGGTTTTGATTAACTAGCACCTCTCATAGAGGCTTATATGATAGTTTTAGCTTTGTAGCAGGATAAATTGAGTGTGCACAATAGCGCTACCTTTTCTAAAAGCTTAAAAGCGTAACCTAAACATAAAACTAAGTTCCAAGATTTGACACGCAGGAAGTAATCTTGGAGTATTACATGAATATAATAACAATAATGAAAATACATAAAAGCATGAAAGAAATCTAAGAGGTCGAAATGAGCGGACCGCGCGCGCAAATATGGAGGATTTGGCGGGTCCTTACACTCTCCCCAACTTAATCTGTTGCCGCCCTCGGCAACGCTTCATTCTTCAGTTCAGCTCAAGTGAGACTCCCTCGTTGAGTGGAGGTGATCTCAGTCGTCTTGAGGATAGACTTTCTCGTGGCTTCAACTCCCTTGTTCCGCGAAGGTAGTTGGTCTTTATTCAGCAACGATGTTGGGTCACTCGTCTTTTCAAGAAGAAATCGGATCTCCTTGACATAGAGCGAGTCTTCCGAACATCACTTCTTCCACGTTCGTCTCTTGGCACTGAAGGGTTTGGAAAGTCAATATATTCGTCCCTTGAGAAGATACTTCACTAGCTCTTTTCGGATGATCATCCCAACGCCGCTTCAGCTTTGTCGAGCTCACTCACCCGGAAGTATTGCTCCACATCGAAGATGAAGTTATCGATGACTTTCGAATCTCTTGCCCCATTGTAGGTACGAGGTTGGGGCGCTTTCACCTTGCGAACCCCCGCATATTTATCGTTGTTGGCCACCGCTTTCATCAGCGTGGCACAAGTGTTCTCAAGCTCTTTGATCTTTCTATGGAGACAAGCGATCTCTTTCTCTTGTTCGTAGGGGATCGCTTCACCAATCGCATGGATTCGAGCCTCCATCCCTTCCATGGCCGACTCGAGGCTACCAACAGTCTCTTCCAACTTCTCGAGGCTTTCTCCCATTCGTATCACAATTCTCTCGAGCTTGGGGAGTTTCTTCTCGAATTGCTCCTACAAATCGTCTATGCGGTCTTCCAAATTCAGTTCGCCCATTTTATCGATAACGATGAACAAACGCGGCTTGCAGATGCCCGTCCGAAGACCGGGCTCTGATACCAAGTGTCACGGTCCGGTACTTTTGCCGAACCGTGGTGCGCTCCCTTGCACTACTCTTAGGCAAGAATGCAAGCAACGAAGGAACTCGTGCTAGTGAGGGACTTCCCACTAGCACGTTACTCGGGACTTGGGGTGTGTGTCGGGAATCCTAGTCACGATTATCAACGTTCCAGCACACGAAAGCAATAAAAGTAAGCAATACTATTACTGAAAGCAAGAGACAAGCAATATCAAGCTTAAAGATGAGAAGTGGTTTTGATTGACTATCAGCTCTCATAGAGGCTTATTTGATAGTTTCAGCTTTGTAGCAGGATACATTGTGTGTGCACAATAGCGCTACCTTTTCTAAAAGCTTAAAACCGTAACCTAAACATAAAATTAAGCTCCAAGATTCGACACGCAGGAAGTAATCTTGGAGTATTACATGAATGTAAAAATAATAATGAAAATACATAAAAGCATGAAAGAAATCTAATAGGTCGAAGAAAGCAGTCCGTGCGCGCAAATATGGAGGATTTGGCGGATCCTTACACCTGGCACGCTGACTCATTCCATGCAGACTTGAAGATGTGCAGAAGCACAGTCAATGGCACATTCATCGTGGGCTTCTGAGTCATGTCGTGTCGGCCTATAGGCCACCGCGTGCTTGGTTGTGGGCTGGGCTAATTTGTATTTTTATTTATAATTGTTTTAAAATTTAATAGTTAATTTGTATAAAAAAATTATATTTTTGGAAGTATTTTTAAGTAATTATTTTAGAGTGTAATGTAATAAATATTTGTAAGTAATTGTTTCATTTGTATTTTTTTTGTTGAATTAAAGTTGTAAAATTTATTCAAAATAAATGGTATGGAAATGGATAAATAAAAATTCTAATAAATAAGTAAGAAATAATATTTTTAAAATACATCAATCTTCAATTAAAAATGATGAAACGATGTTTACGAACTATATTAGTTTAATCTAATAGGTAAGAAAAAAAATACAAAATACATTTATTTTGGGGTAAAATTTAAATCATATTATTATCAAATACCCAGTACTGTTTTGTTCATGTCCTAAAGTCCTAATAGAACACTACATGACATTCTTAATTTTTGAACCCAATCACTATGAGCTACCTTGAATTAATAGATAAGCAAGGATATACCAGCAACAATGACCTTTCGTTTGAACAGTGATTTAACTGTTAGATTAAGCCACCAATTCACTACATCCAAATGCTCTTCTCAACCATTCCATACTGAACTTAATTACATACAAAGAAGAGATGTGAATGAGTCACAATTTCATTCTGGCACAGGCCACAAGTAGTGACCCTAGCTACAAAATGTGTTTTTAACACTCAGCAAATTGATAAATTTAATTTTTGGAGTGTAGAACTTGTTCTAAACAAAGTGAAATCATTCCACATCTTGATCAACACCTATTAGCCAAGAATAATTATCAGCTACCATGAATTTCTTATCCTCTGACAACCAAGTTTTTCCATTATAAGCCTCCTTAAATTTGTCTCTAACCTTACAAATCTTCTCTCTAAACCCAAATGAAATTCTGATTTTAAAAAAAAACACTGCGTTGTTCTCTTTTTGCATCATTCATCCCCCTACTATTAAAAGAATAAGAGATCTCTAAACTTTTCCCGCCTAAGTAAAATGCTCTATAATTAATCATCACTCTTCACACTATATCATATTAAATCTTTACCATAAATAAGAGATATTACTATTTATTTTCATTTTGTAAACACATTAACAGACATTTTGATTTTGTTATACATGTGGGATTGTATTCATAATAAGTACTAGTATAGATCCCGCGCAATGCATGCGCGGTATATATAGAATTTTTATCTTTTATGTTATTATCTAATATTTACACATTTTAAATTGAAGCCTCATTAATATTTAATATTTTACTCCATTGTATTTTTATATGAAAAAAAAAAAACTGAAATAGAAAAATAATCAAAGAGAATTAAGTAAAGTTATGAAATGTGTGTTATTTATGAAATTATTTTTTTTTGCTAAAAAACTACGAATTTCATTGTATAATTTTTCTCCAGTATTATGATGATTCTTTTTTTTATCACGAAACTAATAGTAAGTATGTGTCAGGCTATTATCCAAAGTAATAGTTAATGTATTAATGAAAAATTAATAAAAAAAATTATTTTATTATAGTGAAAAAATAATACCAATTTTGTTTTATTATAATGAAAAATTATGAATTTTTAATTTAATAAAAAATTAGAGTTTATTTATATAAGATTATATTTGAAGGAAAAATAATATCTTATTGAAAGAAAGTTTAACTTGTTTCCTTATTAAGCTAGATGCTTTTTGGAGTGAAAACTAAGATAATCTCTTATTCTTTTAGTAGTAAGGAGATGTTATGAGAAATATATTCAGTGCGGTTTTTTTCATAATTTTATTTTCATGTTAGGTCACTAAACCCCTATTGGTAGTCCTCTCGGATTCCTCTCGGATTCGTACCGACTTTTTAATGGGTCCTAACGTCCTTTCAGCCTGGTTAGGTCACTAAACCCCTATTGGTAGTCCTAATTCCCATCCCAACTCTCGTTTCTAAGACAGAAATTGACTAATACAAACAATTGTTTATGGCCATTAAACAAAGTTATAGAATTTGACACAACCAAAGGAAGAAACAAACTAGATGGTTCTATTGGTATCGATTCTTCTTTTAATTCATTTTAACTAGCAAATCATTTCAATATTTCAATTTTATTTATATATTTACATAATGATAATCCTACACTACTAGATTTAATTTATGTGATTAAATAAATTAAGAGGAAAAAGATGTAGGAAATTAAACTATGAATTAGGGATATTAAAATGATTGACATGATCAATATTAAATTGGCTATTATTCTAATGATGAAATTTACAATGATTATTATATGACTAGGTGAAGTAAAATGAGACATATTAAACGATGATTTGATTTTGACTAAATTACTTTTATGCGGGATTACTAACAACAATGATAATACGAAAAGAAGGCTAAGTAGATTATAATTCATGGTTTATGAAAGTGATAGAATCTATTATAAAATAAACATACCGGTATTGAAAATAATGAAAGCAAAAGATAGAGAATTACCGGGAATGGAAGTACAACGATGTAAGAGAAAATAATTAGAAAGAATTTCAACCAAAATGTAATGATAAAACAGTAGAGAGTGCTAGAGAAAATGCTTGAAGTAAGATGTCTAAACATATTTGAATCTTTGAGTATTTAGTTGTTGTTGGTAATTTTAGACTTGATAATCAATTCTCATGAAAAACTTTCTCCCTATATGTTATCTACATGTTTTCCATTGTGAATATCATAGTTTGTAATTAAATTAAACCTTTGTTTTAATTAGTGTCTTGATTAGTAATTAGTGTCTTAATTTGTGATTAGAGTCATTAGTTTTGTTAATTGATATTTTGCAAGAGTCTTGATTAGATTATTTTAGCATTACCGCTTTCCCTTGGGTTCGACCCTTTTCTTACCCTTACTACCCTTTTATTTAGGTTGGTTTGAGTCTAGGTAAGGTTTTATAAATTTCTATTTGGCCTAGTTAATTTGCGGAAATAACGACACCGTATTTTAGCTCGTCAGTATGTAATGTAATGTAATGTAATCTAATGTAATGTTTTCTTGATGATGATGATGATCTTAGGCTTTTATAGGGCTGCAAGGTTGAGCTTTTCCATCCGGATTCATACCCTAGACAAGGCAATAAACATCCCCATTAAAGCTTGGGAGAAGAAGAGGTAAGAGGCGTTCAACAGCATACATACCCGATCGGGTATATGGTAAATCCGATCGGGTATGTAACCCTGATGGATCTTCTTTCGTCTCTTCGAATTTCTTCTTTGGGCACGGAGTCCTATGCCTTGTTTTGGTAGTTTGCAGCTCGGAAATGGTCTTGGGCCAGGCTTTGGTTGACTTGGGCTTGTGTTTTAATTGAGAAACTAAGTCAAAAGTCAAGACCAATCCACTTTGAGGAATGATGCAATGGGAATTGTGATCCAATCATGAAATTCCTATCATCGGTTCCTCGTAAACTTGTATTCTAGTGCCTTTGCTCCATAAAGTAAGAAAATATAGCAAAACCGCTTCATTTCCTATAAAACGAGACAAAGCACGCAAAACAACTAGAATAGTAATATTAGCTCGTTAATCACTTAACAAAGTGCATAAATCATATAGAAATCGAGCTAAAACGGGGGATAAATTAGTACAAAATATCGCTTATCAAACTCCCCCAAGCTAAACCCTTGCTTGTCCTCAAGCAAACATAACAATCATAACCAGGACAAGGGTAGCAAACAATGATCAATCTATCATCCAAATCTCAAAAATAAGCTCTTAACAAGTAGATGAATCATAAACCCGAAACAACAAGAGCAAAGGAAAGTGCGAATCATGGTTGAGATTTACATAACGGCGCCGCATAGAAATTATTCTTTGGACTTTTTCAGCTTTTGCATGATCTTATTGACTATAGACTCTTTCGATACACTCTTCACTCAAATTTTTGTGAAATAGGAAATATTGGTTCAAATTTGAAGTGACACTCTTCTATCTACAACTTATAAGAATGTGCCCGCAGTCTAGTATGGTAGACAATCCAAATTCATTAAGTAAGACTAATCATGATCAAAATGTAATGTAAGAAGCCAAGAGAAATAAAGAAGAGGCTTGGAAAATTTGGGTAAGAAAGTGGACAAACGGTTTTGGTCATGTGGGGCTTTAAGTCAAGCTAGTAATAACCAAATGTGTAGTGGATACTCAATCCAAATCATACCAATTTCTATAAACAATAGTCAAAGCCAAAAGCAGCATATTGGCTTATTAAACATGACAAATCAAGTTTCGACTTCCCAAAATTTTTCTTTCTTTTCCTTTTCATTCATGGAAGCGTTTTTCTTTCTTTTTTTTTTCTTTTCTTTTCTCTTTTGAGCTTTTTCTCTTTCATTTTTTTTCAAAGCTCTCTTTTTTTTTCCTTTTTCTTTTCAAATTTTATTTCACTGAAAAACACGGGAATCAGCAATCCCGAGACAGCATGTTCACACTAAATGGTGCCATTATCAGAATATCGCAAATGTACAGAACACCCCTACACATATAGTCAGTTACTAGCTCAACAAGGGTAGGCAATAATGTAATGTAGCTTGAAAGAAGGGTGTTTTGGGCAATGCGAAATGTGAACAAGAGTAAATGGCTTCAAAATGTAGATCATGATAGTAATACTTATAGAAAATGGAATAAAAACCATACTTATGCGTTTTGATGTGACACAGACTATAAGGAGAAACTACTCACTCCTAAACTGGGATTGGGTTCAGATGTACCGACCACTGGAGGCTCTACCTTACAATATGAGTAGCTTGCCAAAGTCAAGATCAAGCTTAATTAAGTCCAAATGCAACTTTCTACCCACTGTGTACAAGACATCCCCATGAATGCACAATTCCTCATAACATAATGAAACATCGGGTTATAAAAACTATAAATTGAGAAATGTAAGATGGAAATGATCTTTTCTTTTTGTCTTTTTGATTTTTTGATTTTTTTAGATTTTTCAAAATGATAAAAACAAACAAGGAAAAAATAAACTAAAAATAAACTAATAAAATTAGAAGAAAATAAGCTAATGAGAAAAGTAAAAATCTAAATGCAATCATAAATGCAGTAAGTCCTAAATGCAAATCCTCCCCCAAGCTAAAACTTCACATTGTCCTCAATGTGCATGCAATTATAATAGAAGCAAACCGAGAAACGGTTGGTAGCACATAGAACAAAGAAACAAGATGAAATTCTAATGGGACAAGGGGCTAAAAAAGAAAACTAAAAATGCTGAAAATAAAAGAAAGAAAGAAAAGCTTACAAAATTTCTAGCCTCCCCCAAGCTAGTATAAACAAGGGGAGCTAGTTATCATCTCATCTCAAAGACCACCAGCTACGGCTTATCCTCTCTAAAGGAGGCGGCTCGGATGCGGATCCAGAAGCATCTGTGTAGTAGGTATCATCTGCAGAATAATAACTACTACTAGAAGCAACGATCCCGGTAGGGTTGCTGGCTCCAAAGGACGGGTACTCATCTACTTGGTGACCACTAAAATCACCTCCATAACCTCCAAAACTCTCGACGTCGTAGTCAGTACCACAGTAATCAGGTCCGGTCTGATGCACACCTGCATCATAAGCAGTACCATACCCCCCTTCGGGCCAAGTATAGAAAGACGGGTGGGGGCCCTCAGGTCTAATCACACCTTGCCTCGCAAAGTGATCATAAATGGGGTGCAGAGCAAGCTGCTGGTCTGACTGGACTCTATCAATGGACATGGTCAAGGCATGAAACATGGCAGTCACGTCGCCCGTAGCATGGGTCGACTGAGAGGATGATCCTACCTCAGGGCGGCGGGATCTAATCTGAACAGGGGGTCATCGGGGGTAATATCCCCAACAGGAAGAAAATAAGTGGGACGGGGTAAGATGGCCTCACCCTCCTGAAGTCGAGGACGCTGCCTAAGCAATGGAATCTGGTTCACCTCATCGGTCAACTTGACCGAATCACGACCAGCTATCCTCCAGATCATATAGGGGTGAGAGACACGAAACCAATTAAGCTGCACAAAATAATCAAAATCCAACCCATTTCCCATCTCGGTGGGAGGTGTAGTCAATGCCTGGAGGTCAGTGGTGGCTTGGTTAAAACCACAAACTCGCGTAGCAAGGCGAGTGATAAGGCCTCCATAAACAATGTCAGTGTTCTTTAGATTAGTGGCTTTAGTCAATTGAACAGCAAAATAGTAAGGAATGCTAATCAACCACGGTTCATCACCATTTACATTCAAGAACCCTTCTAAAATATCCAACTCTACCCGTCTCACCAAATGTGGCTCAGCACGACCCAAGAAGGTCCATCCCATGAATCTATGCCAGATTCTAATGGCGGGATGATGGATGTGTTGGTGTGGGATATGGTCCCAACGAGAGACAGGATAAGTAGAAATGGTGCTCCAAACATGGCTAATATCAAAGCCCTCGGGAGGTGAGGTAACAGTATCCCTATGGGTGAGACCGAATTGGTCAGCAAAGGTCCCTAAGTCCATACTATAGTCATTGTTGAACAATCGAAACCGAACTTGAGGAATAGAGTCTTTTTGCCTAGATCTTTGCAACTCAAATGAACTCAAGAGTTCAAGGGTCAATTGGGGGTAGGTCTTATAATTAAATTTCATACCAGTAGTCATTCCTAGACCCCTAAATAATACCTTGACATGCTTATAAAGATCCATGTGCTTTAAAGAAGAAATATCAAGGAATTTGGTAGCTCTCATACCTTTGCTCTTGATAATAAACCAAATTTGCCATTGCTTGATCGAACTAAACTCCACATCCGAAAATCGGGATCATGCGTAGCACCTTGTCCATCTTGATTTCCGGTTTGATTGTTGGCTTCTAGCATTTCTACGTCCTCTTCACGGGCTCTACTACTTTCCCCTTGGTTGGTAGTTCTTGCCCTCTTTGATCTCCTAAGACTTAGTTTAGGTGCCATATTTTGATAGTGCTTAAATGTTGCCTTGGATGAACTATGATGACAAATTTTGCAAGAAATGACTAAGAAATGAAGGTTTTTGACAGATTTGAGCTTTAAAGATGAAAAACACGGGATAATAGCAGCAAAGTAAAGGTAGCCAGTTGATTTTATAGAAGAAAATAGGACAAAGCACGAAACAGAACACTTACCCGATCGGGTACACCTGAATCCGATCGGGTATGTTTGCTGATTCGGATTTTGTTCTTTTTTTTTTTTGTTACTTGCTCTTACCTTTTGGCTATGGCCTTGAACATGCTTACTAACCTTAATCGACTTGGCAACATGGGCCAAGAGTAGCTCCTTTTCATCTCAATAGGTCCTCCAGTTCCAAGTACGAAAAATTATGAACTAAGCATGCATTTCTAAAAATGTAAATAACAAGTAAAATGAAAATTGTTTCCTAGCTATTACAACCCAAAAATCCAAAAAGAGTGTCCAAATGAAATAGTCCAAAACAAAATTATCAAACATTGTCTATCGAGTGGAATAAGGAATGCATAAAAAGAAAGTGAAGAGAGAGAGACGGGTTGCCTCCCGACAAGCGCATTTTTAAGTCATGCTAGACTTTGAATTTCTATCCCTCCTTAAGCCTTGTGAAGGGATATGGGCTCATTGTAGCTTGATTTATCCTTGAAATTTCATTTACCTTTGTCAACACCCATGGCAATCTAATCCAAATACACTTCCGAAGCTTTGAATGCTTCGAGGTCACCATCTTCTACACTCATTACATTCCCCTTCCTATCAAAAGTGGCACGTGATCCCTCTATTTCAAAAGTGATCCTCTCTCCTTGCACATCGATACATGCCCCAACTGTATTTAGAAAAGGTCTTCCTAATATAATATAATTGTCTTTACCTTTCTTTGAAAAGATTACATAAAAATCAACGGGAACAAGGAAGTGTCCAATCCGAATGGGGACATCTTCCACAATTTCCGCTGGAGTATATATGCATAGTTCCATCGGCCAATTGAAGGCTAGTATTTGTAATCTTCATTTGCACTGGGCAATGGTCTTGATAGAAGGTAAAGGGTATGACACTAATAGCGGCCCCTAAATCACATAATGCATTTCTAACCTTATGAAGACTCAATGTGAAGGAAATATTAAAACAACCTGGATCTTTAAGCTTTGTAGGAATGATAACCTTCCCTTTTACAAGGGGAGGTTCCTTGGGAAAATCTTGGTTTGTTTCTTCTTCTTGAAATGTCTTGCCAATCCTTGCCTCCAACCTTGAAAAAGCTTTGTCATTTGCCATCGTTGCTTCACCAACTCTTTCTTCTAACTTCCCTTAAGCTCTTATCAAAGTCATGATCAAAGATTCGAGACGGGATGTCTCCTCTTGTGTAGGGGCTCGGGTTGGTTTGGCTAGTGAAGGATTATTGTAAAGTTCGTGGGGCAACTTATAGATGGGCTTCTTACTCTTTCCTGGATTACAAGTTCAATTCTTTTTAAACTCGCGGAGAATAACGGTAAGGCTTTCTACACGGGACAATAGGCTTCTCAATTCTTGGTCCTCGGTTGAGCTCTCACCATTCCCAAAAGGATTATCAAAAGGTTTGTCACCAATCATGTCGATTGTGACTATTAACGGGTCTTCACTCTCTTGGGTGGTTTGGCTTGAACTCGACGGGGTTAACTCTTCTACTCTCTTTTGGAGAGACATGATGGTTGATTTGAGTGAGCCTATGGTAGAAAAGAAGTATGAGGACATGTTGTGTTGTGCTTGGATTACTTCCCTCAACTTGGCATCTACTTTTGCTATTACTTGACCATTTTGAAAAGATGAGCATGGAATGGTATGGGGTGCATTAGTAGGTTGGGCTTGGCGAAATTGTGGGTGAAAGGGGTTTAATGGTGTGAGTTTATTCCCACATCTTTGAGGTACATGCCCTATTCCTCCACAAAGTTCACAAGGGGTTGTTGGTGAGGTAAACGGGTTTAAAACTCTTGGACGATATAAAGTACTTCCTGGGGTGGTTTCATTTGATGGAACGGGACATGCTAAGGAAATGGTAGTGTCAACATCACATGAGGTTTCCACTCGGCTTTTCTTTCGCTCTCCCCCATTACTTTGGGAACCTTCCCCACTTTCTCTTCGTGAATTACTCGATAAGGTTGACATGGTGGATTGAGGTTTAAACCTACGATGGAAAGCTATGACGATCTATTCCCACTCCATTGGTTTTGTGGCATCTTTTAGACGATGGGTGAACCACCATTTGGCTTCTCTCTTTAGTGATAAGGGAAAGAGAGTTTATTTGATTTGGTTTTGGCTGATCCCTTCCCTCTTAAAAGTTTGACACAACTCACAAAAAGTTTGGATATGGTGGGCTGGGTTTTCATTTGGCTCGCCATTGAATTGGTTACCTTCAATGAGAGCAATTAGAGTGATATGGACCCTTAGGATCCCATTAGCAAGTTCAAAAACCCGGAACCTAGGATCTTCTTTTGTTCGCACCATTTTTGTCAACCTAAAAGAAAAACACACAAAGGAAAGTAAGTAATGATTTAAGGTACGGTTGCACCTAAAAATGGTAAAATTTTAAACAAAAATCAGCAATACATAGATAAACAAAATCGTGCTCCCCGGCAACGGCGCCAAAATTTGACCGGTTGTGTCGCAGTCCCGATGCAAAAATAATTACCCACACTTAGGCTAACAACATAAAGAATGTAATTAGGGAAGTAGGGATTGATCCTCAGGGAGTACGTGTTAACTATGAATTGCTATGGGGTGATTTTTATTTAAGTTCGATTTATTTGAGGTGATTATCTAAACTACTAACATGAAATAAAATGACAAGTATACAATGACGATATTTAAATGACAAGTATGGAAATTGCGATAAAAATAAATCTAATCTAATTGATGACGATAATAAAATTGCAAGATAAAATGAACTAGTCTACTTGACGGAAAGGAAAATGACAATAATTAAATCTAACTAAGAACGATAATTAAAATAACAATTTTGAAAAGCTACCTAACTAAAATAATAGAAAACTAATAAACTAACAAATGACTATAAAATAAACTATCTAAGAACGGTAATAAAATGACGGTAAAATAAACTAACTAAACAACAATAAAATAAACTATCTAATCAAATTGATATAGAGAATTAGAAATTCATGTCAAATTATTTAAAAGCTTTATTGATACCAATATTAGAATTACTACGATTGTCTAAGCCTTGTAACGGTATATTCCTCTCGGACTCGTACCGACTTTTTAATGGGTCCTAACGTCCTTTCAGCCTGGTTAGGTCACTAAACCCCTATTGGTAGTTCTAATTCCCATCCCAACTCTCGTTTCTAAGACGGAAATTGACTAATACAAACAATTTTTTATGGCCATTAAACAAAGTTATAGAATTTGACACAACCAAAGGAAGAAACAAACTAGATGGTTCTATTGGTATCGATTCTTCTTTTAATTCATTTTAACTAGCAAATCATTTCAATATTTCAATTTTATTTATTATATTTACATAATGATAATCCTACACTACTAGATTTAATTTATGTGATTAAATAAATTAAGAGGAAAAAGATGTAGGAAATTAAACTATGAATTAGGGATATTAAAATGATTGACATGATCAATATTAAATTGGCTATTATTCTAATGATGAAATTTACAATGATTATTATATGACTAGGTAAAGTAAAATGAGACATATTAAACGATGATTTGATTTTGACTAAATTACTTTTATGCGGGATTACTAACAACAATGATAATACGAAAAGAAGGCTAAGTAGATTATAATTCATGGTTTATGAAAGTGATAGAATCTATTATAAAGAAACATAACGGTATTGAAAATAATGAAAGCAAAAGATAGAGAATTACCGGGAATGGAAGTACAACGATGTAAGAGAAAATAATAAGAACGAATTTCAACCAAAATGTAATGGTAAAACAGTAGAGAGTGCTAGAGAAAATGCTTGAAGTAAGATGTCTAAACTTGCATACAAAACCATAAACTATAATCTAACTTGTATGTAAATTGCTAAATGTAAGAGATGATAATATGATTGGTATGTGACAACACTAAATTGTGTTGTGTCTAGTAGTATTTATTAGAGTCTTTTGTTTTACTTTTTACGGGTCATTAGCGTTATTTTATGTTAACTTTAGTTTTAATAATAATGTTATTATTTAGTAATTTGAGTCAATTTTGAGAGTCAAACCCGGAAGTCAACAAAAGTCAAACCCGAAACCCGAGACCCAAAAACCCGGAAATTGGAGTGGGTTAGCAATGAATTATCAAGGCAAGAAGACCAAACCCAATGGGTCAATGGAAGTCAAGGCGGGGCCAAAAGTCCATGGGTCAACGAAAGTCAAGAAGGAAAAGCAAAGGAAATCGGGCAGCATACGACGCAGCCTGCGTCAGTACGACGCAGCCTGCGTCAGCACGACGCAGCCTGCGTCGTAGGACGCAGGCTGCGTCCTTTCTCAGCTCGACATTTCTTCAATTCTCCGTCTTGTCTTTTGAAAGCCCACCTTTCAAGGCCCCTAGGTTTGCGGACCAAGGGTATTTAAGCAGAAATCTGAAGAGAGAGAAGGGAGCCAAGCATACAACATTCAACATCATATTTTTCCTTAGAAATTCTCTACTTTGTTCTTCAACTTTGGCTCTTGTAATTGATTTTTATTTAGAAATGGGTTGTAATATAAAGACTATGGGTAGCTAATCCTTTCTTTGCTTAGTGTAATTTGAACAAGTTCTTCCCTTTTAGCATTGTAAGACCTTTTTAATCCTTCCTTCTCCATTTAATTCCATTTTCTTATGTTTGAATTCCATTGTTGAATGAGTTGTTGTTAAGACTAACCATCCTAGCAATTGTTTGTTTAATTAATTGCTTTGCCTTGATGAATTTGGTTAATTTGTCTTGGTATTTGTTGAAGCAACCTTGAAAGATTGTAACTTTGGTTTAAAAGTTGGAATCTTTTGAGTGGAATTTGGGTTATTGTGTATTTAGAACATGGTTTAATGTTTTATTACATGATTCTAGCATGTTTCTATGGTTTTGTGCTTAAAGCTTGCATCTTTATTTATGCTTATGTTTTAATAAGTATTGGTGGAGTTGTATTGGGTCAT
The DNA here is from genome assembly GCA_022085475.1 of Heliosperma pusillum. Taxonomy (NCBI): domain Eukaryota; kingdom Viridiplantae; phylum Streptophyta; class Magnoliopsida; order Caryophyllales; family Caryophyllaceae; genus Heliosperma; species Heliosperma pusillum. The sequence goes on along the minus strand of JAIUZE010068519.1, from coordinate 39,135 downwards.
TTATGGATGGTTTAATTCATGGTGGCTAATTCTTAGAAACTTGTAATAGATAATTAGAGAAAGAAAGGAAAGGAGGGGTCTTTACTTTGTTAATTGTGGGGAACTTGGGATAATTGCACTAAGTTGTTTCTCCATATTTGAATCTTTGAGTATTTAGTTGTTGTTGGTAATTTTAGACTTGATAATCAATTCTCATGAAAAACTTTCTCCTTATATGTTATCTACATGTTTTCCATTGTGAATATCATAGTTTGTAATTAAATTAAACCTTTGTTTTAATTAGTGTCTTAATTAGTAATTAGTGTCTTAATTTGTGATTAGAGTCATTAGTTTTGTTAATTGATATTTTGCAAGAGTCTTGATTAGATTATTTTAGCATTACCGCTTTCCCTTGGGTTCGACCATTTTCTTACCCTTACTACCCTTTTATTTAGGTTGGTTTGAGTCTAGGTAAGGTTTTATAAATTTCTATTTGGCCTAGTTAATTTGCGGAAATAACGACGCCGTATTTTAGCTCGTCAAATTTGGCGCCGTTGCCGGGGAAGGCAATATAGCTAATTATCCAATTGAAACTCTTGTTAGTGTCATACTTTGTTTAGATTGTTTTTCAAATATTTCTTTTTGTATTGTTTGTAGGTTACTTGGTGTTGAAGTTACTAATTGTGTTGTTGAGTTGTTTTACAAAAGTTTATGCCTAGGTCACAAGAGGGACTTGGTGACCAAGACATTGATCCATCCTCAAGTAGCATATCCAATTGGTTGTTTTTGAATCCCCTCTTTAGGAGACCCTTTTGGAGGGAGCCTAGTGAAGAGGAGTTGGAGAACAATATATTTCAAGAACAACCGGAGCAAACATTTGAGTCACCACCGAGGGTACCATCCCCATTGAACATCCTCTACCCACCCCAAATGGAGGATAATAGAACGATTGGTGTGATCCGGGCAAGGAACTATGAGGAGCAACCACTATGTATCGCATATCCTCCCATGGGGGATGTAAACTTCGAGCTCAAGGGGTTCTTTGTCCATAACTTGCCTAGATTCCATGGAATGGTGGGAAATGACCCCAATAGGCACTTGGCCAAATTCCACATGATTTGCCAAGGGGCTATTCCCCAAGGAGTGACCAAAGACCAATTCAAGCTAAGGGCATTTCCGTTTTCTCTACAAGATGCCGCTAAGGAATGGCTCTTTTGTCTTCCGGCCCACTCCATCACCACTTGGGTGGGTTTGAAGAAGAAGTTTCTTGAGAAATATTACCCGGATTCAAGGCATAATCACTCAAAGAAGCTCATTACTACCATTGAGCAAGACATGGGGAAAACCCTTTATGACTATTGGGAGCGCTTCAAAAGCCTCGTGGCAAGATGCCCGTATCATGGGATGTTGGGGGACGATTTATTGACGGCCTTCAATGAAGGGTTGTGCCAAAACGACCAACGGATGATCATTGCCGCCACCGGAGGTGGAATTGATACACTTAATGTGGCCGAGGCCAACAATATTATTGAGAAGTTGGCGATGAACACAAGAAGCTACGGAAGGAAGAATGAAAGGGGAGGAAGCTCTCGAAATGTATCTTCCATGGAAGATCCTTATGCTTCTCAAAATCACAAAATCATGCAAGAGATGGGTGAGCTTAAAAGCATGGTGTCCAACTTGGTTGTCAACAAAGGTAGCTCATTTTCTCAACACCCTGAATCACTTGAATGTTCATATTGTGGAGGTGACCATGCTACAAATACATGTTACATCATGATTGAGCAAGGAGCCACTATGGAGAGCGTCAATGCTATGGGGTATAGGAATTACAATTCTACGAACCCAAGTGGTGGAGGAATGTATAACCAAGTGGGAAATCGTGATGTTTTGGGGTGGGGAGGAGACAAATCAAAGAGTTTCGAAAATGGCCAATTCAATCACTTGAGAGCCCAAAATCCAACCCAAAACCGAAACTCTAATTTCAACCAAAATCCCCAAAGAAATTTCAACAACCCAAGACCCAACAACTCAAATTTTCCAAGTAATTCTCAATCCAAAAGACAACCAAACCAAGGTCCCAATCAAGGGAATTCTTCTTCTCAAGGGAACTTGAGTGACATCTTGCAAACACTCCTTGCCAATCAAGAGAAAGATAGGGAGGAGGCAAGGAGGGATAGAGAGGAAGCAAGGAAGGATAGGGAGGCTAACAACCTTAGGGTGAGCAACTTGGAAACCCAACTATCCCAAATGGCCTCAAATTTGTCAAAATCCTAAGCCTCAAGCTCCACAAGATTCCCATCTCAAACCATTCCCCCACCTAGGGAAAATGCTAGTGCCATGACCTTGAGGGGAGGCAAAGAGTTGGAGGTAAACCCCCTTGGAAAAGGAAAGGAAAAGATGAAGAGTCTTGAGATGGAAACCTTGGAGATTGAAGACCAAGGAGAATTGGTGGTTGGTCATGAAGAGCTATCGAAGAATGAAAAAAGGGCATCCTCAAGTAAGGACCCCAAGGGAGACACTTCAAGGAAGGGAAAGGACACTATTGAAGATGATGAAGTGGAGGAGTACATACCGGAAGTCCCATTTCCTAGTGCTTTGATAAGCACAAGGAAGTATGCCAAGGAGAATGACTTATATGAGACTTTCCGGAAATGTGAGGTAAACATTCATCTTCTTAACTTGTTGAATAGTGTCCCTAGGTATGCAAAGTTCTTGAAAGAACTTTGTACACCTAGGAGAAATCCTAAGAAGGGAACCCATAAGGTTAGGGTGAGTGAACATGTGTCGGCAATTTTCAAAAAAAATTTACCAAAGAAATGTAGAGACCCGGGCATGTTCACCATCCCTTGCACTATTGGGGGAAAAAGTTTTAAAAGTGCCATGCTAGACCTTGGGGCTTCTATAAACGTCATGCCTCTATCTATCTATGAGACCCTAGGCTTAGGACCTTTGTCTAAAACCGGGGTAGTCATTCAATTAGCCGATAGGTCTAGTGTTTATCCCAAGGGCATGGTAGAGGATGTGCTAGTGGAAGTCGATAATCTTGTCTTCCCGGCGGATTTCTACGTCTTAGATATGGAATCTAACTCTAGTGCCACCCCTCTCCTTCTTGGTAGGTCGTTTATGAAAACTTCAAATACCAAGATCGATGTTTCAAACGGGTGTTTGACGATGGAGTTTGAAGGGAAAAGATTAACTTACAATATATATGACTCCATGCGACACCCGAGTGACCATCAATCTTGTTTCTTCTTGGATACTTTGAGACATTAGTGAATCAAATGTATAAATTTTGTGATAGAGACCCACTCGAGGTAGCTTTAACTAACCACATGGAAGAGGAAGGTTTGCGTTTGTTGTTGGCCGTTGATGTGCAGGAATGTCTTGAAAACTTGGAAAGGGAAGAGCCCCTAGAAACATATGAGGAACTCAACGTCATAGAGATGCTGAAAACAGGGCAAACCAGTGCTCAACGCAGCCTGCGTCGTAGGACGCAGCCTGCGTCACACGACGCAGCCTGCGTCACTGGACGCAGCCTGCGTCACTGGACGCAGCCTGCGTCCTGAGCTGGCAAACCTGTCCGAGTTGTTTGCCTTGAGTATTCCACTCCACAAGCCCCTCCCTTCCATTATCCATCCCCTGAACGTCGAGTTGAAGACCCTCCCAAGCCATTTGAAGTACATCTTTCTAGGGGACAAGAACACCCTACCACTTATCATTTCAAGCACACTCACCGAGGACCAAGAAGACAAATTGGTATCACTACTTCAAAAGCATAAGGAAACATTTGGGTGGAGCATAGCGGACCTAAAAGGGATAAGCCTGGTGACTTGCATGCACAAGATACGGCTTGAAGTGGATGCCAAACCGGTCCGACAATCCCAAAAGAGGCTCAATCCACCCATGGCGGAGGTAGTGCAAGAAGAGGTAATTAAGCTATTGCAAATGGGTATCATTTTCCCTATTTCCGACTCTCGTTGGGTTAGCCCAACTCAAGTCGTACCCAAAAAGGGAGGACTGACGGTAGTCAAGAATGCCCAAGGAGACTTGGTCTCCACCCGACCACAAACCGGTTGGAGGGTGTGTATTGATTACCGCCGCTTGAATGCGGTTACATTGAAAGACCATTTCCCGCTACCATTTATTGATCAAATGTTAGAAAGACTAGCGGGAAAAGCTTTCTATTGTTTCCTTGACGGGTACTCGGGGTATTTTCAAATCTCAATCGCACCCGAGGACCAAGTCAAGACCACATTCACATGCCCATTCGGTACATTTGCTTATCGTCGTATGCCCTTTGGTTTGTGTAATGCACCGGGAACTTTTCAACGGTGCATGTTGAGTATTTTTTCCGACTATGTAGAAAGGATCATAGAAGTATTCATGGACGATTTCACCGTCCATGGGGACTCCTATGATGCATGTCTAAAACACCTTGCTCTTGTCTTAGAACGATGCCAAGAGTCTCATCTCATTTTAAACTCCGAAAAATGTCATTTCATGGTGACTAGTGGCATCGTTTTTGGACATGTAGTGTCGGAAAGAGGGGTTGAGGTGGATAAGGCTAAGGTTGACATCATCAAAACTTTACCTTATCCCTCTAACACCCGAGACATTAGGTCTTTTCTTGGACATGCCGTTTTCTACCGGAGATTTATTAGGGATTTTTCCAAGATTGCTAACCCCTTGTGTAAGCTTTTGCACAAAGAAGCGGAGTTTGTTTTTGATGACTCATGTAGGAAAGCATTCGATGACTTGAAGGAGAGATTGGTCACCGCACCAATTATTCAAGCACCACGATGGGATCTTCCATTTGAAATCATGACCGATGCAAGTGACTATGCATTGGGAGTGGTTTTGGGTCAAAAGAGTGACAAGGGACCCCATGTGATCCAATATGCTTCTACCCTTTTGAATGATGCTCAAAAGAACTATTCTACGACGGAGAAGGAGTTCCTTGGTGTGATTTATGCTCTAGAAAAATTCCGATCTTATCTCTTGGGCACAAAGGTGATCATCTACACCGATCATGCCGCCATTAGATACCTTGTGGCAAAGAAGGATGCAAAGCCAAGGTTGTTGAGATGGATCCTTCTCCTAAGTGAGTTTGATGTGGAAATAAAAGACAAGAAAGGAGTGAAGAATGTGGTGGCGGATCATTTGAGCCGGCTAAACCATGAAGGAAGACCATCATGCCCTCTTGAGGAGGTTGAAGGAGGTCTCCCTCATGAGTCACTTTATGCTATACAAGTGGAGGAGCCATGGTATGCTACCATGGTCAACTATTTGGTGACAAAGCGGCTTCCAAGCCATTTCTCTTCTCATCAAAAGAGCAAAGTAAAATCCGATGCAAAGTACTATACATGGGATGATCCTTACTTGTGGAAGTTTTGCCAAGATCAACTTGTGAGAAGATGTGTGCCCGAAAGTGAGATTCCTTCCATCTTACATCATTGTCATGACTATGCTTGTGGAGGACATTTTGGGCCACAAAGAACCGCTAGAAAAGTGCTTGAATGCGGTTTCTTTTGGCCAAGCCTTTTCAAAGATGCCCACAAATTTGTAAAAACTTGTGACCGATGTCAAAGGGTGGGGAATTTGACAAAAAGAAATGAGATGCCACAACAACCTCTTCTATATTGTGAGATCTTTGATGTGTGGGGAATTGACTTTATGGGCCCCTTTCCTAATTCCGGTGGTTATTTATACATCCTCTTGGCGGTAGATTATGTGTCAAAATGGGTTGAAGCAATTCCTACCCGCACCGATGATGCCAAGGTAGTAGCCATTTTCATTCAAGAGAACATATTCTCCCGGTTTGGCTTTCCAAGGGCTATCATTAGTGATAGGGGTACCCATTTTTGCAACAAGGTGATTGGAGGCCTTCTCAAGAGGTATGGGGTGAATCATAAAATTTCCACGGCCTACCACCCACAAACAAACGGGCAAGCCGAACTCTCCAACCGTGAAATAAAAGGAATCCTTGAAAAGACGGTTAATCCGGATAGAAAGGATTGGAGCAAGAGGCTAGTTGATGCGTTGTGGGCATATAGGACCGCTTTTAAAACCCCCATTGGCATGTCCCCATTCCGTCTCATCTATGGCAAGGCTTGCCACCTCCCCGTGGAGGTTGAGCACAAAGCCTATTGGGCTATCAAATCTTTCAACCAAAACCAAGATGAGAGCGGTATGCACCGAAAGCTTCAATTACAAGAACTTGAGGAAATTCGCCAAGATGCGTATGAGAACTCCTCCATCTACAAGGAGAAAACAAGGAGATGGCACGAGGGGATGATAAACCGTCGAGTTTTCAAGGAGGGTGATGAAGTTCTTGTGTTCCAAAACCGGTTTAAGCTCTTTCCGGGCAAGTTGAGGTCAAGATGGTTTGGACCTTACACCGTCAAGAAAGTGTTTACCCATGGAGCTATTGAAGTGGAGGGGCCCGGGGATGGAAAGCTCCTCAAGGTGAATGGCCACCGTCTAAAACACTACTTCCAAGGATGTGCCCGGGAGGGGGAAGAAGAGGTCTTGCTTGAAGACCCCGTTTATGAAAGTTGAAAAGCTTGAAATAGCTAAGTCGAGCCATCGACTCTAAATAAACGACAAACCGTGTACATACTCTATCCTTGTGAATATTTCTTTGAAGTTTCATTGTAATTCTTAGCATTTGAGTTATTTTCAATTAGTTAGACATTGCATCAAACAAAAATTTTTTTTGAAGTTACTAACGGTTTTGAGAAGTTTTGCGAGTTTTCGGCCGCCTCGGGATGCGTGCCACGGATAAAAAGTTCGGGAATCGATGGAATTTGGATATTGGAGGTTATCATGGACTATTGGAGTGAAAATGCAAGTATGGAGGTGTTTGGAACACTTAGCCAAAATTTGGCTAAGTGCAAAAGGCAAGAAGAACCGGCAGTGCAGGACGCAGCCTGCGTCGTCACGATGCAGGCTGCGTCGAATGCAGTTTTCAGCTTTTGTTCTATCTTTTGCCCGAGTTCTTCATACAATCAAACCTTATCTTCATACACTTGTTTTTCACGAAAAATACCCCAAAACCAACCCCAATCCCTCAAAACTTCCTCTTTTCCCCTTAAATCTTCCAAAACTTTCATCAAATTCAATCAAATTCTTCTTCCTAATCATTATTCTACCTTCAATAACGAAGAAGAAGGATTAGAGAAGCAAGGGAGAGGAGGAGAAACCGAGGAGGTGCCTCGGGTTCTTCTCATTTCAACAATTGATGAGGTAACCCATTTTCTTTTCTCCTACAATGAGGACATTGTATGTTCTAAGTGTGGGGGAGAAGATTGTATATAGTTGTTTTGTTTTGATGCCTTGTATAGTTGTTTTGTTTTGATGCCTTGTATTGTGTTTGTTTTTTTTTTATTTTGAAAAGAAAGAAAGAAAAGAAAAAAAAAAGAGAAAAAAAAAAGAAAAAGAAAAAATTGAAAATCCCGGCTAGGTGAAAACCCACAAGGGTGGGCACCTAGGCAAAATTGGGAAGGTGGCCGAGGACGGGATGAAAACCCGAAAGGGCATTCCGGGCAAAATGAAAAATCGAGTTGCGAGCCACCAATGAGAGGAAATGAGAAGCTAAGGTGAAAACCCGAAAGGGCACCTTAGGCAAAATGAGGGATTTTCAAGAAAAAAAATGAAAAAAATGAAAAATGAAACTTTTTTTGAGCATAATACTTTCTTTGATGAGGATTTTGGAGGCATAAGAAGGGAGTGATAAGGAGGGAATTGGAAGGAGGCTAGCTTAGGACTTCCTTTATTTTTATTTTGAGTCACAAATTTGGTTCCAAATTGGTGGATTTCTCTTGGTGGTTGCTTGGTTGTGCAAATTGTGTAGTTTGGGGCCAACCAAGTAACCATGCATTACACTAGTGGAGTAATAAGGGGGTGGTATAAGTAGTGGAGTTGCATGGAGTTTGGTGATGAAGGCCATCTCGCTATGCCTTGGTATAAGGCAAAGATGGTCATACTACATTCTTGGGAGCTATAAGAAGGGAGGAATTATGTGAATTGAGTCGGAGTTGGTCGTGTGTCGAGTCTTGTTTAGAGGGAGTTATAAGTAGGAAGAGGTAAGGGAAGAGTGTTAAAAACAACCTTGAGTCAAATTTTTTCTTTTGTTTAAATTGGTGGTTGTGTTTTGTGGGAGATAAAAGAAGGTAGTAGTGAGGGAAGAGAGGTCATTACCTTCACATGCTATGTTTGGACTTATGTTTGTCTTGCTAATCTCGAGTTTTACTCGGGACGAGTAAAAGTCCAAGTGTGGGGGTATTTGACAACACCAAATTGTGTTGTGTCTAGTAGTATTTATTAGAGTCTTTTGTTTTACTTTTTACGGGTCATTAGCGTTATTTTATGTTAACTTTAGTTTTAATAATAATGTTATTATTTAGTAATTTGAGTCAATTTTGAGAGTCAAACTCGGAAGTCAACGAAAGTCAAACCCGAAACCCGAGACCCAAAAACCCGGAAATTGGAGTGGGCTAGCAATGAATCATCAAGGCAAGAAGACCAAACCCAATGGGTCAATGGAAGTCAAGGCGGGGCCAAAAAGTCCATGGGTCAACGAAAGTCAAGAAGGAAAAGCAAAGGAAATCTGGCAGCATACGACGCAGCCTGCGTCATAACGATGCAGCCTGCGTCAGCACGACGCAGCGTCCTTTCTCAGCTCGACATTTCTTCAATTTTCCGTCTTGTCTTTTGAAAGCCCACTTTTCAAGGCCCCTAGGTTTGCGGACCAAGGGTATTTAAGCAGAAATCTGAAGAGAGAGAAGGGAGTCAAGCATACAACATTCAACATCATATTTTTCCTTAGAAATTCTCTACTTTGTTCTTCAACTTTGGCTCTTGTAATTGATTTTTATTTAGAAATGGGTTGTAATATGAAGACTATGGGTATCTAATCCTTTCTTTGCTTAGTGTAATTTGAACAAGTTCTTCCCTTTTAGTATTGTAAGACCTTTTTAATCCTTCCTTCTCCATTTAATTCCATTTTCTTATGTTTGAATTCCATTGTTGAATGAGTTGTTGTTAAGACTAACCATCCTAGCAATTGTTTGTTTAATTAATTGCTTTGCCTTGATGAATTTGGTTAATTTGTCTTGGTATTTGTTGAAGCAACCTTGAAAGATTGTAACTTTGGTTTAAAAGTTGGAATCTTTTGAGTGGAATTTGGGTTATTGTGTATTTAGAACATGGTTTAATGTTTTATTACATGATTCTAGCATGTTTCTATGGTTTTGTGCTTAAAGCTTGCATCTTTATTTATGCTTATGTTTTAATAAGTATTGGTGGAGTTGTATTGGGTCATTTATGGATGGTTTAATTCATGGTGGCTAATTCTTAGAAACTTGTAATAGATAATTAGAGAAAGAAAGGAAAGAAGGGGTCTTTACTTTGTTAATTGTGGGGAACTTGGGATAATTGCACTAAGTTGTTTCTCCATATTTGAATCTTTGAGGATTTAGTTGTTGTTGGTAATTTTAAACTTGATAATCAATTCTCATGAAAAACTTTCTCCCTATATGTTATCTACATGTTTTCCATTGTGAATATCATAGTTTGTAATTAAATTAAACCTTTGTTTTAATTAGTGTCTTAATTAGTAACTAGTGTCTTAATTTGTGATTAGAGTCATTAGTTTTGTTAATTGATATTTTGCAAGAGTCTTGATTAGATTATTTTAGCATTACCGCTTTCCCTTGAGTTCGACCCTTTTCTTACCCTTACTACCCTTTTATTTAGGTTGGTTTGAGTCTAGGTAAGGTTTTATAAATTTCTATTTGGCCTAGTTAATTTGCGGAAATAACGACACCGTATTTTAGCTCGTCAGTATGTAATGTAATGTAATGTAATCTAATGTAATGTTTTCTTGATGATGATGATGATCTTAGGCTTTTATAGGGCTGCAAGGTTGAGCTTTTCCATCCGGATTCATACCTTAGACAAGGCAATAAACATCCCTATTAAAGCTTGGGAGAAGAAGAGGCAAGAGGCGTTCAACAGCATACATACCCGATCGGGTATATGGTAAATCCGATCGGGTATGTAACCCTGATGGACCGATCGCTTATCAAGGTTTCAAGAAAATAGGTTTCTTAGTATTTGGTTCCCCCTGTGGGCCTAGACCTGGTTCCGACGAATGACTATGGACAGGATGTTCCTTCGTATCCTTACTATAGCGGTCTACAATTATTTTTTATCATCAACTCTGTATAAAAAAAAAGTCTTTGACATATACAGATATGTCCATCGGATTGAACTTTAAAGGTCTCGCATTCGTAACCAGTTGAGCAAACGGTACCTAGGTTTTATGTTGCAAACCCGGGGCGAAGCTATGAGCCACTAAAACTCTTGACCTAGGACGTCGAGAGGATTTTACCCTTTATTATAGGTTGTCCCCCGCCTATACAAAAGTTTCGTTTCAACCAAATATAGGCTATCATAGAATGACCTCATATTTTCAAGCAACTCATCATAAAGCCGGAGGTACTTCATGATCTACAACTTGAAAAAACCCAAAGGTGAATGTTGCTGCATGTATGATTTGGGCTACGACTTGGTTCGGTGGAAGCTGTGTTCTAATAATCGATATAAGACTATTGTTATAAGCTTCTGTGAACGTAGCTCCAGAGGGTGATCAACTATAGAACACGTGAAGGACATTGGTAAGACTCTCACTTAACCAATTTACACCAATTTGCATGTCGCCAAATTTCGTCAACAATTTTCTTCAAATAGAATCGTTGGGTGTTTCACCCACAACGAAATTGTTGTTTTCGTTGTAAGTCATTGTAGATATATGTTTATGATTAAAGAACGCGTAAATAAAGTGTTAGTTTTCGTTTGGTTTATTTGCTTTCATATTGTTTACTGTTTATTTTTTTTTGGTACTAACGACTTTGTTCGGTGGAAGCTGCGTTCTAATAATCAATATCAGACTAATGTTATAAACTTATGTGACCGTAGTTCGAGTGGGTGATCGGCTATAGAACACACGAGGGACTTTGGTAAGACTCTCACTTAACCAATTTACACCAATTTGCATTTCGCCAAATTTCGCTCTCTTCAAATAGAATCGTCGGATGTTTCACCCACATTGAAATTGCTATTTTCGTTGTAAACTATTGTAGATATATGTTTAGGATTAAAGAAGGCGTAAATAAAGTGTTAGTTTTTGTTTGCTTGATTTGCGTTTATACAGTTTATTGTTTTGGTACTAACGTTTGTATTGTTTATTAAGAAGCATGTAAAAAACTCTAAGCTACTCCCTCTCTATTTATAAGAAGGGAAAAAACGAAAGAGGAGTGAAAATTGGCCCTTACAAAGAATATTGATGTGGCCCTTTGGGTATTGGGAATAAAGAGGGGAGATAGAGAATACACATGTGCCAGGTACAATTTTTGTTTCTTGATTAATAACGAATAGATTCTTTTTTATTAATAGTAAATAGAATTTTCTAGTTTCATTATTAACAATAATTTTAGCAGTTATATTTTTCGTAATTTATTTTCGCAGTACGAATTTGACTCATTTTAGTACTTTTTGCACAGTTTGTTCAATTTACATACCCTTGAACAAAAACAGAAAAAAGAAAACCAAAACACAATAACATATTCGATTAACGACATGTGATTCTGAGATTCAAAATATGATTAACATTATTAAGTTGAATTTCATAATTTTGTACGGAAGATATCATATTGTCATACTATTATAGTATTATTAATTGTATTTGAAGTATTCATTGTATTTGATGTATTGTCTACTTTAGAGGGTTTGTCATACTATGACTAGTATAATCTTCCTTCTTCATTTCACTGCATCTATGCAACTAAAAACTAACAGTAAACATCGTATGTAGCTTTTAATTTTTTTTTTATTATTATCCTAAGATTAATTTTATAAGAGAAAAATAATTTGCTAGTTGAATTAGTTTAGTTATTATTATTTATTGCATAAGACCATACAGAGTATTATGAAATCTTTGGTACAATAACTGAAGGTTGATTAAGTAAATTATTATGATAAACTCTTCCTTTTCTCTGAAGACTGAAGTAATATGTAAAGTAATATAGTATACAATCTAAATAACAAAATAAAAATATTTGTGAATTGTATACATAAGACTTTGGGCGTTTCAAAGAATTTTATGGTTATATATCGAAGGTAGGAACGAAAGGGTCATATACATACCGTAGACAAGAATGAGATAAATTACAGTGTACTTCTTTGGTCCCTATTCCCTAAACCATGAAAAATAACCGTAAGTCGGTACATATTTGTAAATTTTAATGTAAATAAATTATCCTAAGAATGAGAGCGCCAAAAAATAAGAGGAATAACAACTAATATGTACTCCATGTAACAAATTAATCTACTAATTCAATTTTATTAGCGATTTAATTAATTAGAAAGCTATTTTTCATTAGTTAGGTTGTAGCATATGACAACATGACTCTAGAATGTAATACTCATATGTCATTAAGGTAAAGCTAATTAACTAGGGATGATATAACTGAAGAGAGAATTGAATAAGGTGTGCATTTTTGGGTGTGATAATTCAACTACTTAAGATGTTCATTAAAGAAGTTATCTCCACATAAGACAATGTTTTGTGATTCTTATTTAATTTTAATTTTACTACCTCACAATGTAATGGATAAATACATAATATTCACATCTAGTAAATAATATATTCCCTCTAACTCACGTAAGGCTTACATCTCTCATATACAGTAGTAACAAATCAGAATTCCGTAACATTATCTCTCCTTAATATAAAAGCTGAGTTTTTTCCAACCTTCTTATTGGCGGGAAAAAACTCACTCCCCCCTCCCCCTTTCTAGGCAAGTAGGACCCACATGATTTCAATAACATTTATTAACTCTCTCTCCTACCCATACCAACTATCTTACTTTCTTTAATACATATATAATATAATTATATAATATGATAACTTATTATATAATATGACTTATGACATATAATAATAATAATTAAGTCCATCAATTTAATATATATACTAAAAAATCAAAAAGACATTAATATAATAAAAATAAATGTTAAGTATTCAGTAATTTGAATAAATACAATTTACTTCCAATAAAACAAAAAAAATAACAGAGAAAAAGAAAATAATTTGATCATAAATTTATTATAGCCAATTATTTATTTAAAATAAAATTTTATCATAAGAATTAGTAAAATAAAAAGACTGAATGAAAAATAGAAATAAATTATTAATACTAAAAATATGAATATAAGAAACGTAAAAAAAAAGAAAAAAATGCTTAAAAGATAGAAATTGACCAAAAATAAAAATATGTGTAGAAAAAAATTCATGGATAGCTATCAACATTAATAAAAATGAATATAATATCATGAGACATCAAAATTAGACAGGGTACTTAAACTTTATCCTACTCCGTATAAGTGTATAACCCATTAAGACGCCAAAAAACAGAAAGTTTTTGCAATCTTAAGACGCCAAATAATAAAATTGAAGGATAAAAATTGAAGTAATAAAAATCAGATGTGTTTGGTTGAAATTAGTACAACAAACTCAACTGATTAATACGGAGTATTAAATATAGACTATAAAGAAGATAAGGAACTATGCTTCTAGGCTTTTAGCTAAATAGCATTCTTTTGATCGTACTTCGTATTTCTAACATGGAACAAAGGGGACCGACCTAATACACAAACTAATAAAAATATTATAATGGAATTTAAATGTAAATGGTCACCCATATATGTGTAATCTTTATAAATGGGTATTTTTTTTATGTGAGTCTACGCCAATTACTTCCACGTTTAGCATACTTAATACACGTTTTTTTAATTTTAAATTATTTAGTTCATGTCTCCAATAATAGCACATGCAATTATGATAATACGACCCTTGCATTTTATGCACAAGTTTAAAACTAGTAACCCGTGGTTATTTAGTTTAGTTACATGTCACTGGGGAGTTATTGTAGAGACATTATTGTAGCGTAATGTTTTAACAGTTTTACACAAATTGTTCACTTATTTTATATGTTGGAAGTGTTAACCTTCGAAGATATGAGCACGATCATTAACGACACACAACAATAATCCTAAAAATATTTTATTTTATTCCCTAATTAATCTATATGGTCGTTGTATATAATCACAACCGAGTCATTAATTAAAAAAAATCCTTAATATATTTTTGATATTTGCACTGGTTTTAATAGGTAGTAATATGTACTCTGTATAATAAATTAATCTACTCATTTAATTTTATTAGGGATAAAAACAAATAGTATCACTATATATGTTAGTCCTCATAAATTCTTGTGAGTGTAAATTAGTGATAGAGTGATTAGACCATCTCCAACCCCAAATTTTTCTCTTCCTCATCCCACTCTCTCTCATCATTTCTTACTCATCCACCTCATTATTCCTCAACTTTTCAATTAACAACCAAATTACTCATACAATAATGATTTATACTTATTCCTCATCTCACTCTCTTTCATCATTTTATCTTTCTTACTTTTATAAACCCCACACAATTTTTATATTAAAAACTTATTAAAGTAATTTACTCGAGTTTTCTAGACGGTAATTTTTCGTTAAATTCTAATATTTTTAAAGTAAGACGTTATAAAAAAAATTCATGACTATGTAAAAAAGATAAAAGGCATAAAATTTATAACATTATTTTTCAATCCCCATATAACTAAAAGAATAAGTTTATCCACAAGTTTCCCTCCAAATTCACCTATCTTAATAAGGAAACAAATAATTTATATATTGTAGTGTGAATTTCCCTATTTTAATAAGCAAAAAATAAATAAAATGATGTACATGTGATAAATTTACAAGGATAACATTAATTTAATAATTTAATAAAATTAAGCAACTAAACAATTTTAGTGGCAATGTACATTAATACCTATGCCACGTGACAATGGTCATCCTTTATAAATCAAGATATGAACTAAAATTAAGTTTTGTTGCTAAAAATCACAATAAATAAACTTGTAAGTGTCACAAATTCTAAAATTATGAAGCAAAATATGAAAAATAGAGAAACATAAAAAAAACTTCATAAGTACCGTATCTAAATAATTTTCGACCATAAAACCATAAGGGTTTTATTAAAATTAAGATGAAAACTACAATCGATTATATATAACCGTACTAAGTTCTATCAACATGTTTTGACGTTTAATATAAAAATATAATGTTATTTTTTTTACCTGTTATGCTTTTTTTTTTTTTTCATGTATACCCTTCTCTTTAAAAATGCAATTGCATGGGTTCTAAACTAGTACTACATCAATACAATAATTCAGAGAATATAAAATGATGAAGGAAATACATTAAATTAAGAGACCGCTTAAAATAAAATAATACAAATTATTTTACAAGGCTACATTAATACAATAATTAAGAGAACATAAAACGATAAAGGAAATACATTAAATTAAGAGACCACTTAAAATAAATAATACACCGTTAGTTAGAGTCACCAAATTTTTGCCAAATATTTTCAATTAGATCTGCTCTTAGGTTTTGGTGTGCCTTAGCATTTCTTATACGATTCCTGTTTTGAATGTATGCAGTTATAGGAGCTGTATAACCTACCCCATACTCGGGATCATCAACAAAAACTTCACCTTCCCCATTCCCATTATTGTCGAACTCATTAGGGTCGGAATAGTTAGCATAAGTATCTCTTTCATCCTCCACTATCCTGTTATGCATTATGACACATGTTAAAATTTTTCGCATCAGTTGCTCGTTCCAAGTAAGTGCTGGTTTACGAATGACTGCAAATCTAGCTTGTAGTACGCCGAACGCCCGCTCAACATCTTTACGAGTCGCTTCCTGACGCTGTGCAAATAATCTATCTTTGGGTGTTTGTGGGAGTGGAATTGATTGTATGAATGTCGCCCATTGTGGATATATCCCATCGGTTAGATAATAGCCCGTGTTATAATGGTTTTCATTAACAATATAGTTAACCCGAGGTGCACGCCCATTCATTATATCATCAAAAATAGGAGAACGATGGAGTACAGTCTAGTCATTACAAGACCCAGGAATCCCAACAAATGAATGTCATATCCAAAGGTCTTGTGAGGCAACCGCTTCAAGAATGACAGTCGCTCTACCACTACGGCCTTGATACATCCCCCTCCAACCAACCGGGCAATTCTTCCATTGTCAATGCATGCAATCAATACTTCCCATCATTCCAGGGAAACCTCGGTTAGCAACAATTTGTAGAAGCCTTTGAAGGTCATTTGCATCGGGTGAGCGTAAGTACTGTGCTCCAAATGTTTGTATAACAACTTCAGTAAATTTTTCTAATGCTTCAGTTGTTGTTGATTCACCAAGCCTGCAGTACTCATCTGTTCTATCTGCTCCTTCTACATACGCTAACATGCGTAAGGCTGCAGTGCACTTTTGCAAAGATGATATTGGCACTCTACCAGTTCCATCAACCCCTGGATTAAAAAATCTAGCATAGGCTTCCGCTGCTCGCACTAGGCGAAGGAATACATGTCGATGCATTCGAAATCTACGACGGAACAAGTTTGAATGATAGGTAGGATTAGGAGAGAAGTAGTCGTTGTAGAGTTTTTCGTGACCATCTTCACGATTCCTCTCAATGTACCTTCTTTGATGAGGACGTCTTCGATTTTTGATAATTTGAGGTACATGTGATATAACTGTGACAATAACTTCTTCTATTATTTCATCGTCATTATCGTCATCATTATAATTAGTAGATGAAGATGAAGATGATGAGAACTCAAATAAAAAATCCATTTGAGGTGAAAAAGATGGAAGAGGAGTGTGGTGTAGAATACAACGCATAAGTATATCTATATATAGACATTAATCACTATTAAGGGAACATGAAAAGACTATACTATGTAGCATAAATACAACACTCTGAAAACAGCAAGACAAGACAACACTCATTAAACGAAAGATGTCAAATAATTTTAATAATTAAACAAACCATGAAATACAACAGTTTGAAAATGAATTAACAACACTCTGAAAACAGCAAGACAAGACAACACTCTAAAACGACACGACAACACTCTGAAAACGAAAAGACAACACTCTTAAAACGACAAGACAACAGTTTGAAAACGAAAAGACAACACTCTTAAAGTGACAAGACAACTCTCTGAAAATGAAAATACAACACTTTTAAAACGAAAAGACAGGACTCTAGCTGTTTTGCAAGCCATGAAGTAGTGATAATTTCCATTGTTCTTCCGACGGTGCTAAATCGTTCCTTGATTGTAGAGATTGATATGCATTCCACTTGTAAATCCTTTCGTCTAGCTTAATCTTTTGTTGGGCGACCGCTAATTGTTGAGCCCTCATCTCCATCTTTTTATCCTGATAATTTTTCCTTTCCCATTGCAGTTCTGCATCACCTGCTTTCATTTTCCCTTTATTCTTTTTAGCTGCTTTTATACCCTGAGGACGTTGCCTGCCCATACCTTCTTCATCGTCTCCACTATTTGGTGTGTAAATTCCGCCTTCATTAAGCCGAAATCTCTTACCACTGCCATTTGAGTCAGGGTCACTACCAAATGTAGGAGTATCTGGATCAGGATATTCTTCAACATCAACAGACATAGTTTTTTTAGACTTATTTTTTCGAGAGTTATTGCTTGCAGTGATCCCAATATTGTCGTTAACATAGCCTCCGACAACTTCTTGCCATTTCCGATATTTTTTTTAACAAAACCCATGCACGTTCAAATTGAAATTTACCATGGCTATCATTATGAATTTTGTGAGCTTCTTGAATTACGTCTTCCTCATTCATTCCACTAGACTTTCTCCTTTGAGCTTCTTCATAGCAACCAACCCATTTCATAACCCCGGCTGATATTCTACGAAAGCGACCACCCAACATTCCTGGGTTTCGAGGTTTAATTTTCGTCAGATTCGCTTGGCGTGCCAAATCAAAAAGCAATTTGACTTTGACCCATAGTGCTTCTTTCTTTTGATTGATGCCAATTACATTATCAGTTGAATGTCTCATAAAAGATGAAATTAGAGCTTGATCTTCTTCCATTGACCATCTTAATGGTTGGTTTTTAGAATTTTGAGCTACCCTTTCAACAACTACAACCTCTTCGCTCTCTTCAACGACGATATTATCCTCATCACACATAGAATTTTGAGATATATTACAGTTCAAAGAGCTTGTGTTATTTGACGGCGTTTGTGATGAAAACCGTGGATAATTCTCTAGATTATTTGAATAAGTTTGGTCATATTGTGGGGAAGGATTATAACTCTAAGTAGGATTATAACTCCTAGTTGGATTATTTTGTGGAGGGACTATAATAGTATCTTCTCTAATTTTTCTAAAAATTCTCTCATTTGAATTTCCAAATTATCCATGACAAGAATTAAATAAAATTAGATGGTGTTTTTAGATAGCATATGAAATAAAACAAACAATAAAAGGAGAGGTGTGTCGATATATGTCAATATTATTGGCTATTTATAGGGGAGAAAATAGAAATTATCAATCCATTTTTATCCAATATTATCTAAAAATCTTATCCGTAATCTGTATAGACCCAACAATGATCAAACAAGTCAGATATCAACACCAATCAAATCTTATCCGCAATCTTATCCAATATTATCCGCAATCTTGTTCAACGAACAGGATCGAACAACCGAGATATCATCAATCCAATATTATACAATCTTATCCGCAAACGTCTTTCTTTATTATGATAACTATGCATTTGTATTTACTTTACTTGGTTTTAATTTAGTTATTGTACTGGACTATGCTAGTATCATATCTTTTTTATAGTTAATAAAATTATTTGTGTTTGAGAAAAAAAAAAGGGATCAAATTAAGCAAAAAAAAAAGGAACAATGATATTAATTGTTTTTTCTCCAAAAAAAAAATAATTATATTAAAAGTATGGGCAAAAATAAGAAATGAAGTGAAAAGTAATTCTTGTGTACGTATTTTATCACAAATTCTCATTTGTGACGGGCACTTTTCGTCACAAGCTTGAGACGGAGCAAATGTGACCATTTTTATGGAAAATGTAACCATTATATGACTGGTAACATATTATGGATGATTACTTTTTATCGTAAAATGGTCACATTTAATCCGTTACAAGCTTGTGATCGTCACAAGGGAGACCAACTGATTATTTATATCATGAGTTAAGCATATGTGAAGGACCTCAACTTTGAGTTTTTTTCCAGTTGAGGAATTGTACTTAAAAAAATTCCAGTTAAGAAACTCTATTGCTACTTCCGTTAACTTGCCGTTAACACCTACACTTATGCTATGCCAAACTTTTTGCAGAGCTTACCTGACATACTAACATACCCATCTTTTAATTAAGATTATATCATATTATCATTGTACAATCTAACGAAAAAATGATGCTATTACCGGATAAATAAAACAGGTATGAATAATGATTAAACACAAGACGGGCATAATTATAATTTAAATAAGAACGAAATTAATGAATTATCATGGAGCCACAATAATCAACTATAAAAGGGTTACAAAGGCTGGAAAAAGTGGAGCAATATAATACCGTAAATAATATTATAATAATAAATATACCAAAACTAACGGAAACTAAACGACAATAGCCTGTAGGTCCTTAATTGGAATCTTTTTTTAGTTTAGGTCTTTAATTAGAAAAACTACAATAGCAAAAGTCGTTATTTTAGTGTGAACCCAGTAATTAATTATTAAGTAGAAAGACCCATATTTCAAAACAGAAAATTAAAAATAAATATTAAATTATTATATAAGGGTCGTTTAGTAATTTTGCACGTAGTTTCCCACCTTATTAAGAATTCCGCGGGAATATTTTTTCTTCCTAGAATATAGGAGTTGTAGTTTGTTAGGGTATTTAAACTTCTATCTTTAAAACAAATTCTGATGATTATCACATTATTCACAAATTACAAAGTACGATCAATCAATTGAGTAATTTTTGGATAAGAATTAGAATAATGGCTATTTCGCAACTTTCGCAATTAAAATCGTCATTCGTATGTTCTCAACATGTCGATATTTCAAATTCGCAACCAAATAATACGTTTATAGAGTTTAATCATGAAGGTACGTCATGGTTAGATGTTGGACAAATCGAAACCATGACTCCGTCGACTATTGATAACAGTCTAGCAAGTCATACTTCGTTTGAAATTCCGGTGGATCAAGTGCCACCTAGTCCGATTAGTAGAAGTCTTGCTGAAGTACGGGATAATATTAATCGCGATAACCCTAATCATGTTGAATTTAATGAAAGGGTACACTTTGGCATTGAGGGTGTTTATAATGGTGAATCGTATACATTTGAACCGATAATGAATCAATATGAAAATCGACGTATCACGTCAAATTGTTCATCGCCGAGTAAAAAGAGAAAGGGAAATCAATGGAATGAAGATGAACATAAGTATGTTAATAACACTTACTCTCCTCTTATTAATTTTCCTGTGTATATACTTATTTTGTGTTTGCCTTTAATATGCAATTTCAGACGATTGTGATATTAATTAAGGACATTGGACATTGCTAAAGTGCAATGCTAATACAGTTTTACAAGGCTACATTAATACAATATTTAAAAAAACAAACTATATATTACATAGATAAATTAAAGGCAAGAACACATAAAATGGTAAAAGAACCCAAATTCTCGTTTGTGACGAGCACTTTTCGTCACAAGCTTGTGACGGAGCAAATGTGACCATTTTTATGGAAAATGTAACCAGTATATGATTGGTAACATTTTATGGAGGATTACTTTTTATCATATAATGGTCACATTTAGTCCGTCACAAACTTGTGACAGTCACAAGAGAGACCAACTGATTACTAGGGTGCATCCCGTACAAAAGCACGATATTTTTTAGATATATTATAATATACTAATATATATATATATTATTAATATACTAACATCCTAAAATAATTTTTTTACATAAATTTAATTGTACGATTAAAGCAATGTTATAATCTACGAAATATAATAGTAGTATGAAGTAGAAAAAGATATACTACCATCAAAAGACACATTTAAATTAAACTAGTTGTTGTAAGGCGCGCTTCGCGCGCGATACTCCAAAATATTATTACTTAAGACATGTCTTCCTAGCATTTTTGGGGACAGTTTGTGTAATACCCCAGATTTTATAATTATGAATAATTTACTAAAGTCGTAAATTTTATAAATTCGTCGTTTACTTTTATTAGTTAAAATATTTTAAGTAGATAATTTATAATTTCGTGGCTTTAAATTAATGTTAAATAGAATTTAGTTTAGTTGGGTAGAAACCGTCGCATTTCAGCCCGTTGTGAGTTCATAATCGGATTATACGCAAAAATCCAAGTGAGTCGGCCCGATATGAAATTTGGGACTTCTATTACTCACCTTCTCAAAATAAACTCATTTATCCCTCCTTCTTCCACCTCAAATTTCAGCAACATACTCTTCTTTTTCATTTTCCTAAAAAACCAAAACACCGTTAAAACTCCATAACTTTATAATCTTAAGACGAATGCCATTTCTCCGTCTCTCAAAGAAACTTGACGATTTTTACATTAATCTTCTCCTCTCATCCTCCTCTTTCTTTTCATAACATAAAATATCCATTTCCTCTAACTTTTTATAAAACCCATTTTCTAGATCTAAACTTAAGACGGGCATAACTTCTTCGTTTCTTAACGTAGTTCAATTCCGTTCAATGTTTCGGAATCCTCTCACCATCCTCTTTCTTTCTAGCTAATAAAAGATTGAAACTTTTAACGTTGTTTTAAGCTCGTCTCTCAGCATATTTCAGTTTTGGGTTATTGTCGCTTTATTTATCGGGAACATATGTATTTTGAAGATTTTGGGTCAAGGAATTCATGTGGGTTGATAGTTAGCTTGGGAATTGAAGATATGAAGTGCTAATGGTTATAATGGTGATGAGTTACTCGATATTAATATGTGTTTTAAGTGTTAATTGTAGTTTTCTTTAGTGAAAGATGAATTCGTTGTGTTGGTCTCATATGAATATGTGCTAATTGTTCATTCATGTGTGTAAATTCATCGTGTATACTTACTTTTCACTAATCTTATGCTAAGTTACATTTATGTTGTTAATTATATCTACTTATCATTGTTGAACTTGAGTTGGGTAATAAATGTGCCTTTGTTTGCAATATTTGATCTTACGCAATGATTGGTTATGATTAGAATGCATTAAATGTGGGTTGTTGATGATAAATGATGTTTGGATTAAATTGGTATCAAAGGATTTGGAGTAATTGTTGATCGTTGTTGAATGCTGTTTTTGGGCTTGCTGTCCCAGCCGGCCCACCGGTTGCCGGTCTCCCCAACCGGCAGGGATCCCCTGTAGTGAAATTGGACAAGTTTTGATGAGTTTGGTGTAGCATAAGTCCCAGCCGGCCGCCGGTCACCTAACCGGCTGGACGCCCCTGTATATTTTGGTTGTTGTTTTGATGGACTGCGTGTCCCAACCGGTCACCCGGTTGCCGCCCCAACCGGCTGGGAGTCCTTATTTTCCCCTTTTCTTCACTTTTTCCATTTTTCCTGTGACCCCCAGCCAGGTAGCCGGCCGCCGGTCACACCCACCGGCAGGTGATTCTTGTGTCACTAATGTTGTTGTTCGATGTTGCCGTGGTGCAAGCTGGTACCCGGCAACCGGTCCCTCTAACCGGCTGGGACCCCATGTGTCCTTTTTCTCATTTCTCTTCCACTTGTCTTCACAAGTAATTGTTTGTATGGTTTGTTTATCTTATAAACTTACATAATGACATTTAATATTTATGTTTAGAATATATAATATCTCATATGTTTATATCACATGTTTTGTGTCGGTTTTAGTATGTCCTCTCTTTGAATCGGTTTTGCCATATGTAATGATTTGGGCACTACTTGTTGAGTACTTTGATCTCTCATTTCGCGGCTACACCCTTATCCTCGTTAGACTGGAATGTCGGAGCGATGAGGTGTATCATTGATGCTTGTATGCATTTGTTAGTAGAGATATGACGACGTTGTTGGGAGACGAACGCAATGCGTTGATCGACCCGACCGTCAAATGTTGTATCCTTGCGAGGTGGTGTCATTGCATGTACCGTACTTGCTTGTCTATGATTCTTGTGCTCTTTCCGCCTCTTTCGTGTGGGTTTAGCCGAATTTGGGGTACTCGACGTCCTCTGTGTTGATCGAGTCTTGGATGTAAAATGTTTATCGCATGTCGAATCGGAACATGTTTATTACGATAGTCTGGCCAGGCTTTGACTAGGACCGTATTATTATCGTCGTCCTACCGGGAGGAAATGAGTCGTTCATATACGAAATGTTTATCGTGTATGGTTTAGGGAAATGTTTATCCCGTGGACGTGTTTTGATCATACTTGCTATGTACATGGTGGTAGTGCGTGTCATTTACAGTGAGAGTGTGTGTTTGATTACTTGTGACCGTTGAATGCCTTGATTTGGTTTGTATGTTGAGCCCCTACCTTTTCAAGTATATGTCATTAATGATGAGATTACAAGCCCTTAACGTATATATAGTTGCCAAGGGGAGTCTTCCCCGAGTCGGATTGTATTATGATGATGTATATTGTTTGACACTTCACATGTGTATGCCTTTTATCATAAAATATGTATTCATATCTCACATGATGTAATTATATGTATGACGATTTCTGCTTAAGTGGTTGCCTATATGTGTTTTCTTGTGATATGGCTGGGAGAATCCTGAGTTACTCCCCACTCACTGCGCCATTCATTTTTAATGAATGAACAGGTTGCAGGTTGGTGTTTGCATGGGGTTGTGGCGAGTGAGCTAGCGAGCGTTGTGCTTACAGTGATTCACCCTTAGCGTGTAGTTTATATTAGTTTATTATCTTCACTGTGTTTTATCAAGGGATCGATGTCCCTTGTATTTATTTAAGATACAATTTGTATAAACGATTTATTTAATTAAGTTTTGGGTTTACATTATAGTGACATTCACGGTTTTGCTTTTAAAGTTTTTAAAATCTCGTATTTTCCGCTGCAAATATATGTGTTTTCTTTACTGCGAAATCGCGGGGTGTCACAGTTGGTATCAGAGCTATTACGCTCCCGACGCACATTCGTGCATCCCAACCTTAATTAACTTAACCAAGGAATAATGAATGAGAGATGGGTAGTCTTAAGGACCTAAGTTGGTAGTCTTTGGTGTGTTTTCTTTTGCTTGTTAGGTTCTAACTTGTTTGTTGATTGTGTTGAGTGATGTTATGTTTGTTTGTATCTACCGTCTTGAGGTGGACCATGTGTTGGTAAGAAAAAGTATCCTTTGTCGAAGGTTGAAGATTGATGAGCCTATTTGAAGTGTATTTCTTTCTCATTGATGATTTCTCTTGTCCATATTGTATCTTGCTCTCTTTCTTCTATCTAGGTACTTCTTTATCTTCTAACTTCTTTTCCCCTTGGAAATTACTCTTGTTACTTTCCTCCATCTTACCCATTTGTACCCTCAACTTCCTCATGTGACCTTTTGTGGTCATTATACCCTTTTGTTTATGGCATATCAGACTTGGTCGGAAGAGTTTTGAACTTGGTGGAATGTTAGTGTTGGTTAGAATGAATTTGAGATTTGCGGAAAATGGTGTAGATCTAAATTCACCTCATAGTGTTGAGTGGTTGTAACCTGGAGGAAAGTGTGGTCAGATAAGTTTGATGATTTTAATGCTTAATGCTTGCCATGACTCATGTGTGAGTAGTTCATGGTATTTGATGGTGTAAGGTTGAATGAGTTGGCTAGGACTTCTTAACCCATTAGTGATTTAATTTTTTGAACTTAGAAGTTTGGTTATATTAGATAGTCTTGAGGATCATACCTAGGTTAGATATAGGCATTATAAGTGAGAATATTTGGATGGTACCTTGAGCTGTAAGATGTCTTTCAGTCTAAGTGACTTCTTGTGATTTCCTAGTGTGTTTGTTTGGGTGTAGGCTTGGTGTAAAAGTATATGGCTATAATTCTTGGATTTGAAGACGTGATCCTATCTTATGGTATCGGAGACTCGTTTGAAGTAGTAAGTTGTGATGGTAGATTAAACCATGTTACTTGAGGATTATGAATATGAGTGATTACCGATTAGGCGAGCTATGATGAAGATGCTTTAAGATGTGATGATGACGTTTTGTTCGGCGTTCTACCTTGTGGAATATTAGGAGTTGAAAAAGGACTAGTATAGAGAAGTCTTTGTTAACTCTTCGGTTTTAGAAACCTTTGAGGGTGTGTTGGAAATTGGAGTTAAAAGAATGTTGTTATGCTTGAGTTGTAATTCCCCATTTGAGAATCTGTGGTATGTGAAAGGATGGACGAATTGAGTTGTAGTCGATTTGTCGAATTTAGGTGTACTTTATTTTGATGAATTGTAGTACGGTGGTCCCTGGTGAGAGACCTTTGTTATCGGGATAATTTGTTATGTTGTCGCGCTAAGCTTGAAAGGAGTAAATTTGTGGATTTAACCTTAAACCTTTACTCGTGCCACTATCCTTTTTCATGTCCATTCTTGCAAGTTTTTGTAGATTGATCTTTAAGAAATCACATTCTCATATCTTCTTTCTTACTCGGATATCTTCATAACTCTATTATCTGCTTTCTCTCTTGCTCATGACCTCGTTATTCTCAGCGTTCCTCTCTTTTAATATCGTGCCTGATTATTCTCGTCTTCTACTTGAGATTTCTTATCGTTCCCTATCTCGTTGTTGTTCGTCTTTCCTCTAGTGGGTTGGATGTCTCGTTAGCTTGACTTAGAGAATCAATGTAATGCATTTTGGGATTCTTGATCTAGAATATGTGTCTTTGGATGGAGCAAATTTCATGTTGTCTTTGATCATGGGAAATAGAACTTAAGCTCTAGGATGGATCCTAATAGTGATAATGTATTCTCTCTTGGTAGCTTTAGATTTTCGAGCTTGATGTGGTGGTGTTATTTCGAAGTTCGAGTTTATTGGAATGATAGTTCCGTTTTCTTTGTTATCATAGTAGTTTCCTTGGAGATCATTTGGGAATTAGATGTCTCTAAATGTTGGATTCTAAAAGACGCTTTACTTTACGGTAATTAAGCCC
Organism: Heliosperma pusillum; assembly: GCA_022085475.1. NCBI lineage: Eukaryota > Viridiplantae > Streptophyta > Magnoliopsida > Caryophyllales > Caryophyllaceae > Heliosperma > Heliosperma pusillum. Next base: position 12,978 of record JAIUZE010068519.1, on the reverse strand, counting down.
GGTGGCCATAGTTTGAGGGGTATTTTCATAAGTGAAGTTCGATGCATTTTGAGTTATATATATGCTAGATGATTTGAATTGTTGTCTCGTCGCCATGTGTTTGACCATATATGAATTGGAATTAGTTATTGTTCTCCCTTGAAAATTTGTGGTTTGTGAATGAGAAATTTCTTTAAGTTGTAGATATTAAGCCTTGAAGTGATTTGAATCGGAGAATTGGAATGGTGAGTGGAGTGTAAACTACTAAGGTTTACAAGTTTTGATGGATGCTAGACTAGGTTCACTTAAACTGAAAACAACTCAAACAGAATTGGAGGCTGTTTTAGAGAGGGTGACTTATATCAACTGAAATTCAAAGGATATGACTTAGAGAAACTTCCTTACACCAAAGCACAAAAGAAAGGACTCAAAGACTAGTACTGAGACAAGTTTAAAGTGTTACAGCAAGGCACAAACACTCTAGACTAGGCTCAAACAGCAAGCAAGTTAACCACAACAATGCACAGATATAACTTGACTCACAAGACAAGACACTGATCAGACACCTTGAAGATGTATCAGGCTTGGTTCAAACTACAGCTCTTAGCACAAGTTTGATAGATTTGAGGGATTTCTCAAGTTAATTCATTCATCAAAGTCTAACTGAAACAAACATACAAAGACCTCCTTATATAGGGAGGTTGATATCTTGTGAACCATTGGATGTATAGATCATCCAAGGGCCAGCTTAGGATCTAAACTACTACATCTGACACTAATTAAGATCCTTACAATAGGACGAGCTCAACAACTATAAGGTACAGACACAAGACACAAAGAACAGACTGAACAAAAAGCAAATAAAGTAGTTTTGGAATTTTCCTGAAATGGAAATCTGTTGTTCTTGTTGCCTTGTTGGTTTGCCTGGGTGTGTTGCTGCTCCTTGGGGCTCTCTACTCTTATTAGAACTTAGATATGACCTGCCTTGGACGAGGACAAGTTGACTTAAGCAAAGGAAACCACAATCTGACTTGTACCTTCCCTGTTTTAATTGTTTACTGGACTCTAGCTTGGGGTGCTTGTTACTTGTGTTTTTACTAGACTTCAAGTGGGGTTATCCTGGACAAACTTGTAGCTTGGGGGGTTGGCTTGATGGTAGGCCATGGTGGGGGTGGTTGAAATGCCTTGGTGTACCTCCTTGGTGCAGGGTGTGACACCCTCAAATTTGCGGAAAAATAAACAAGTAATTTAAATAAATAAAAGATGAGAATACGTTTCTAATAGGTTCACTTTAGTGAAAATCGGTAAATTTTAAAACCGGAACCTACTATTAAATATATTCATCATAACAAAGGTGTCTTAAAGAAAAAGGTTCATAACAAAAGGAAATAATATTATACATAATAATTATCCAAAACGGGAGACATGTTTCCCGTATAAATACGGAAATAAAAGAGTGTATAATAATATACAATCCTAAGAACCGAATATAGGTCCAAGGTAATACTTCACTCGCTAGCTCGTCAATGTCCCCAAGTATGCATCACAAACCTGCCAACCGCATTAAATATAAACACGGAAGCCACAGTCAGTGGGGAGTAACTCCGAGTTCTCCCAGCCACGAAATGTCGAGTTTAATAAAACATGAATAACATAAAAGCAATGTATATGGAAAATACAAAACCTTAACATATATGATATGCTTTTCATGTTATGAAACAATTAACTAACATATAACCTAGCATATGAAAGCTATCATGTGAATCCGATAATAAACTATAACACGAGGTAGGGAAGCTGGTATGCTAGCTCAGAGGTTACCGTTAACATGGCCATGATACACTCAAACCCTAATCCAACATAATATCATGTGAAATCAGTTAACAACCGGGAATCCAAACTCTATCAATCCTAGCCGGATTGCATCTCACCTTCTAAGATTCATAGAATCATACAAACATGAAAGACCAATACTTCTATAAACAGGCATAAGTTCTTAGTACGGCGATAGTCTACTTCTGTAACTCGAGGGTATACCACAAGGTAGGAAAACATCCTAGTCCTAGACTGATCAGACCTAGCGACAACAGCTATTCCATTCCCCGTCTCATGACATAACCGTACACAAGAAACTCTGCTAGGCGACCCCCGAAGCAGAGATGGCTAGTACTTAAGCTGGCTCCCTTCCCAAAGCGGAACTCTTAGGATGCCATGCCCCGACTTGGGGATAAGCCCCCCAGGCCGAGACACAAAAGCTATCAAGCGGCGAACATATACTCGTTAAAGATAGTACGTGCCTATCAATGTCGTGGTCCAAGATACTCATTTAGAATTAGAATGGTCAAGAAGCCATATATCCATAATTCTCTATGGGTACTTAGTCAACACAACACCAACCATATAATTAAACAGTCACGGAAAAAACATCCTATCATGTGACTAATTGCATATAAATAATAATCAAATATCATATCGCCTCATATCTACTAAGGCTAATTCATTAAATAAATACAACCTTACCTGAAGACAAATCCCCGACCCGAGTCCCGCGACGGGTCATCAGTCAACCGGGGCTGACTAGATCTTAGTTTGACCAAACCCGTTTGGTCAAACCGGCTAGAAACAGAGTCTTAGCCCTCGAGGCTTGAATATAAAATCAACATATTCATTACATGTTGTTTCATTAAAACTTCTAACATGTGAATTATTAAATCTTACGTAAACCCCCGCTTGACTTAAAGGATACCAAATTAAACTACGGTCTCGTATTATAATTTCTAACATGTGAGAGATAATAATTTTATGAAAAAACCTTTTTAAATAAATATTTTACTTATTAATATTTCCCACTTGTTAAATATTACAATACACGATAAAAATAACGATAACCCAAAAACCGCCACAAGTCCCAAAGTGGGACCCACGGGCTGAGTTGGGCCGGACCCCACATGGGCCTGAACTGGGCCCACGGCCTGTTTTGGCTAAAATGGCTGTTTTTCCAACTTTTACCACGTATTGGAAGTTCTGAAGAGATTTCATGAAAAGACCGTTTTTAGTCATCTTTGACTTTTCTTGACAAAAGTCGGTTCTTTTGACTTTTCTTGACTTTTTAAAGTCGTTAATTGACTTTTTCTTGAACTTTTAAGTCGTCATAAACTTTTCTTGACTTTTAAGTGTCATCTTCGACTTTCTCGACTTTTCAGTCAACTTTGACTTCCGTTGACTTTTTCCCGACTCGTCTCATAAGTATGAAGACCGAAATTTTATTTAAAAAAATAATATTTTTGATTTATTTTTATTGAGATTTATTAAGATTTATCATAATTTAATATAATTATTTTGAATTTATTCGGAATTTAAAGAATAACGTTTACGGTTTTTAACCAAACGTCATTTACCTATTCCCGACGCATCGTAATGCGCGCAACAAAATCGAAACTCGACTTTGGCATGAGTCACGCGCCCATGTCATCGTTTTCCACTCACATTAGATATTTTAATTCTTTTGATTAAACTAATAGGAATATCTTAGATATTTTCAGCTTTATCGATCCGTCAACGGAAATTACGCAAATCGTGTACAAAACTGACCCGACAGTCACCATATCACACGGTTTTTCCTCTCTCTTTGACCTTGATATTTTCTTTCTTTTCATTACAATAACATAATATCTTGATATTTAATTCAATTAACTTAATATCTAATTAATTACGGTAATAAAATTATTATACCGGGTCAATTCCATAACAACAATTTCAAACCCAACTCACTATTTTGCTCTATAAACTCACGGCTCACACACTCCACTTTACTCACAAACAACTTTTCATTTTTCAACAAATCAAATTAAGATCAAAATATCACTTTCTTAATCGTTCTTGAGCGTTCTTCGCGTTCTTCATCCGTTCTTCATCGTTCTTGAGCAAAACCTTCATAAAACCTTCATTTCTTAATTAAATCCTTCCTAACTTATATTTCTAGGATCTCCTCTTCGCTCCCCATCTTCTAGTACGGTTTATTTTCAATTCCGTCAAAATCGTTTTCAACACTTTAATTATGGAAAATCAAAGTTTTAATTCTAATAATGTTTTTCTTGTCATTTCTTATAGGGGAAGACTTTGAAGACGATTTTGGTGACTCGTATATTTTAGGAGAAGATTAGAAGACGGGTTTCTTATTTTCTTAGTTCTTATTATTTTGGTGCTACTTGATTTTAGCTAGCTAAGGTAACAATTCCGATTTACTCGACGAAATAATGTCACATAGCTTAAGTTTTAGTTCATATTATTGTTACTTATGATTTTTAAGTAGTAATATGATAAGTAGTTATTTTTATTATGTTGTTGAATAATTAGTATGATTAGTGTTCTTCCCATATTTTGATGATTGGTTCATAAGCATGATTTTTGTATGCATGATGGTTGAATTGGATGTTTAAAAATGGATGTTGTTAATTAAAAACATGTTAGAATTAATTGGGAAGTGTGGTTGTGTGAACCGTGGGAAGTGGCAGTGAACCGGACCCAAAACCAGCCGGTCCAGGCCGGTTCAGGCCCGGTCCAGGCCGGTCTGGGCTGGTCCTTGGTGGGTCCGAGTTTTGGTCTTTGGGTTGTGTCGATGTTTGATTGCTTAATTGTTGTTTTGACGGGTTTTAATTAAGTTAAAGCATGCGGGAAATAATTAGAAATCGGTTTTAGAAAAATTAAAGCAAAACAGCCATTTTGTGTCAAAACAGGCCGTGGGGCCCATCCAGGCCCATGTGGGGTCCGGCCCAACTCAGCCCGTGGGTCCCACTTTGGGACTTGTGACGGTTTTTGAGTTATCGTCATTTTTATCGCGTTTTGTAATCATTAGCAAGCGAGAAATATTAATAAGTAAAATATTTAATTAAAAAGGTTCTTTCATTAAATTATTATTTCTCACATGTTAGAAATTATAAGACGAGATCGTAGTTTAATTTAATATCCTTTTAGTCAAACGGGTTTTGGGGTCTGATATAATAATTCACATGTTAGAAGTTTTAATAATATAACATGTAATGATTATGTTGATTTTATGTCTATGTGATAAAGACTCTGTTTCTAGCCGGTTTGACCAAACGGGTTTGGTCAAACTAAGATCTAGTCAGCCCCGTTTTGACTGATGACCCGTCGCGGGACTCGGGTCGGGGATTTGTCTTCAAGTAAGGTTGTATTTAATTACTGAATTAGCCTTAGTAGATATGAGGCGATATGATATTTGATTATGATTTATATGCAATTAGTCACATGATAGGATGTTTTCCCGTGACTGTTTTGATTATATGGTTGGTGTCGTGTTGACTAAGTACCCATAGAGAATTATGAGTATATGGCGTCTTGACCATTCTAATTCTAAATGAGTATCTTGGACCATGACATTGATAGGCCTTACTATCTTTAACGAGTATATAGTTCATGGTCAATAGCTTTTGTGTCCCGGCTTGGTGGGTTTATATACAAGTCGGGGTATGGCTGCCATTGTTTCCACTTTGGGAAATGGAGCCAGTTTAAGTACTAGCCAACCCCTTTGATGGATCTTCTTAGGGTGTACTCATGTGATTGTATCATGGGTCTTGGAGGCGAGGTTTTTTCCGCATTTCTCTGGGTCTGCGCAGTCTAGGTTTAGGGTTGAGTCGTATCTTGGACATGTTTCTGAGAGGAACCTCTGAGCTAAGATATGTGCGTTGGATCTGGGCCATGTCATTAGTGTGACCGCTGAGCCTAGATGTGTGCTTGGTATTTGGGCCATGTTACCGGAGTGACCGCTGAGCCTAAATATTTAAGTATATCCTACCTCGTTGTATAGACTCGAGTTACAGAAGTCTTCTATTGACTGTCCTAAGAACTTATGCCTGTTTGTAGAAGTATTGGTCTTTCATGTTTGATGATTCTATGAGTTTTAGAAGGTGAGATGCAAGCCGGCTATGATTGATAGAGTTTGGATTACCGATTGTTAACTGATTCACATGATTACGTGTTGATTAGGGTTTGAGTGTATCACGGCCATGTTTCTGAGAGGAACCTCTGAGCTAGCATACCAGCTTCCCTACCTCGAGTCATAGTTTATTATCGGTCTCACATGATAGCTGTCACATGCTAGGTTATTTGTTAGTTATCTGTTTCATAACATGAAAAGCATATTATATATGTTTAAGTTTTGTATTTTCCATATACATTGCTTTTATGTTATTCATGTTTCATTAAACTCGACATTTCGTGGCTGGGAGAACTCGGAGTTACTCCCCACTGACTGTGGCTTCCGTGTTTATATTTAATACGGTCGAACAGGTGGTGAATGCATATTTGGGGTACATTGACGAGCTAGCGAGCGAAGTATTGACCTTGGACCTATATTCGGTTCTTGGATTGTATATTATTATACACTCGTTTCATTTCCGTATTTATACGGGAGATATGTCTCCCGTCTTGTATATTTCTTTTGTAGAATATTATTTCCGTTTTGTAATGACCTCTTTTATTTATGACACCTTCGTATGTATTTTCATCTTACATTTATGTATTTAAATATTTTTTTTCTTTCCGCAAATTTGAGGGTTCCACATTGGAAGCGATAAAGCTCTGATACCAACTGTGACAACCCTCCGCGAATGCGGAATATAAAACTACAAGCATTGAATTATATAGCGGTAAAATGAAGTTTTTTTTAAAACTTTTATCATGCAAGAAGAAATATACAAACGAGGAGTGTCAATTAGTACAACTAAAGTACGAAATACAACAAAGAGACGAAGTCTCTCAAAATGTTAGAAATGTCAAAGTGTGTAGCAAACTATCTAAAATCGTCTAGAGGTGATTCATCCAGGGACAACGCCCGCTAGCTCACACCCGAACCCAAAATACCACAAGCAAAAAGCCATCCATGCAAGCAACCTTTTCATCCATGAAAAACATGAACGCCACAATCAGTGGGGAGTAACTCCGGGTTCTCCCAGCCATATCACATTAAACGTACATAGAAGGAAATACAAAAGTAAAATCATGCATATATAGATATACATGTGAGATACGATAAGGATAGATAGGAAATTCGATAAATAATGATAAGAGCATATGGAATAAAAATCCGAATCCATCATGTTATACAAAGACTCGGGGAAGACACTCTTAGGCAACCGAATACGCTCACTAGGGCTTGCATCTCACCGTTAGCGGTATAAGTTTGATAAGATTGAGACTCGACAAACAAACCATGCCAAGTCATCGAATGACCATGAATATCAATCATGTAATCACCCATCCACACATAACAATACAATGACGAAGCCCAATCATGCAATGACCATGAATAAAATCATGAAATCACGCATTCAAGAACAACGACACAAAGACGACCTCTCTCACGGTAAATGAAATGCACTAGCACCGTGTACATGGCAAGTATGATTAATGGGCATCCACGGGAGAAAAGCCTTCCCTGAACGCATACACGATTCAATCCATTTCGTATATGTAGACTAATTTCCTCCTGGTAGGAACGATAATTAAACGGCTCCTAATCTAAACCTGGCCAGATTCCCGGAATCACATTTTCCGATTCGACATGCGATCACGTTTCGCATCCAAGACTCGGTCAATCATATAGACGCCGAGTACCCACATTCTCGGTAGATCAATTCACGAAAAAGGCGGAAAAGAGCTCAAGCCTCATAACAAGCGGTACGCTACATGCAAATAACACCACCTCGCAAGTACACAACATTTGACGGCCGGGTCGATCAACGCAATGCGTTCAACTCCCAACAACGTCGTCGTATGCCCACTACACATGCAATTAAGCAGTAGGATACCTCCCCGTTCCGACATTCCAGCCTTACGAACGTGGAGGTAGCCAAGGGAATGAGAGTATAAAGCACAAGACAAAAATAGTGCTCAAACCGTATCATTTGTAAAAACCGACTCAAAGTGGGACATATCAAAAACCGTCACAAAACATGAGAATATGGCATTATATAAATGTAAATATGATAAACATGAATCAATACATGATACATAAGCATTATACCAAGTTTAAGAAGCATAATAAATAAGAAACATAGATACCTCTCCAAAACAACAAGTTTGGAAACTAACTAAAACAAGGGTCCACTTCAAACTGTCATAACTAGAGTTCTAGATATGCAAATGCAGAAATTCCAAATCGAGGTGATAGCTTATCCTCTTACGGTTCCAACGATAGGTGACAAGCCCAAAACAAGCAAGTAACAAAGGAGATATGATCATTTTACGAAAAGGGGTCAGTGCAGTGAAACTGCACAAGTCACGACCGTGACTTGTATTTCACGCCCGTGACATGTGTTACCAATTCACCCGTGAGCCTTCAACATAAATTCAATCCTATCATTTCCAATTCTCATAATCCCTTTCTAATAACTATCAACAATCAATATTCATCATCAACAATCATCAAATAACAACAATCATCATCCATAACATGATTCCTAAACTTACTAATCGTATTCTAATACGATTTCTAGCATATAAGCATGTAAAACACTTAAATGATATCGAGTAACCCTTCACCGTTACCTTTACGCGTCTTTAAACGGTTACTAAGCTTTCCTAGTCTCCACCTACAAACCATTAGATAATAAAAGATGAATATCTTTCACCTTGAGAAAGACGGATAATTTAAAAAGCGAGAAAGACGGTAATTTTATTACCAATACGGATAGAGGAAGCTAAGAGGGGAAGAATAAGACGAACTTACGTGAATTTGAGCAAGAAATGAATGAACTATGACGAATCTAATGTTGGATGAAAATGGAGGCAATGTTTTGATGGGGTTTTCTAGTAAAGAAGAAAGAGTTGAATTGTGAGAATGAATTAGGTTAGGAGAGTATGAGATATTTATGGGAAAAAGTCAACAAAAGTCAAAGTCGCCTTAAGACGGGATTCTCATGGAATCTCGCGGAAATTCCAAATACGAACTCGAAAATTCTAAATTCGACTCGAAAAATTAAATTTACGATTAAAATTATATTTCACTGAAAAGTATCCGTAAAATATTTTCATTATAAAAATAGGGTACATTTCCGGGTGTTACAATCACCCCTCCTTTTAAAAAGTTTCGTCCTCGAAACTTGAGAGTAGATAATAAAAGTATCAAGGACAAGAATCGGTTTTCAAAATTAATACTAAAACTTTTATCAAAAGAAACATTTATGAAACGAGGTTCTTCTCGAAAACGGTTTAAGGAAATTTTTCATAAGTACGAAGCTTTATTTACGAATCACAAGAGTGCCCGTCGCGAACGAGAACTCTAGCTATCAAAAATCAAATCAATGACGAAAAAGTGAAATCGAAAATCGAACAAGTGTTAGTAATGCAGGACTAGTCACCAGACGTCTCCAATAACAAGTCCAAATATCCAACCAAACACAAAATCCAAATATAAAAGGGAAAGAAATCTATTTTCTCCAAGAAGAGGGTACACAATCCATCTTTAAACTTCTTTGAAAAGTTAAATTAGAAACGCAATATGGAAATTTGGAGATTTTCTCAAAGATAAAATCAAAATAACAAGACATTACACGCACATAGAGCGACTCGAACGTCGAAATCACAAATCGCGATACTAAGAGGCACGTCCAACGAGCAAAATGGACCAAAAAGGGGAAGGATTGAGGAGAAGAAGAAGGAGTACGGATCAATTTGAGGAAAAAGAGAGAAATGAACTCCAAACCTATCTTTCATCTATGATAATTCAAATGTCGCTCGCAACTCGACATCATTAACTTCACGAACAAACTAGTCCTCAAGAGAGTGCAATTTATCCTCAACATTCTCGATCATTAGATTCCTACGAAAATATTTCATAAACATGAAACTTCGAGCAACAAATCCCAATTATTCAAATCCAATATATTTACCTAAGTCCATCGGCACGATAGACTCCACAACTAACAATCCGCAAGAAAGATTCATTACGCACTATAATCTTCTTAGTTTCATCAAAACTCTTACTAGAAATCACCAACAAAATATTTATATCTAGGGAAACATGATCGCTAACAACCACAAGGTAAAGAGACTTACCATGAAATCCTTTAATCCAATTTACTTCAAACTCATTATCCTAAATTTACAATGAACTTTCTCTTCCTCGAGAGTCAAAACACAATCCACGCAACAAAACATAATTATCTAAGATCCAACTAGCCTCACCCCATATCTCACGACAAGGAAAAATCCACAATCCATTATCGATTATAATAATTCTTTAATACGCCATAACATCCTTAATTCGATCATTACTACGCTCGAAGCCTCAAATATAAATAGTCACATTAGTAAACTATGGTGATTATAATCCTCAAGATAAATGAGTTCACCATTCTAACTCTATATTCCATAACAACTTAGGACTCACTATCCAAAGCCTGCAACGAACATTTCTCAATCTCAAACTATGATTCCTTAAGAATAAAAGAGAATTACTAATTCCAAACCACAAATGACCAATCACTTGGCAATCAGACAATCATTCAAATCATCTAGATCATCTAAAACTCAAAATCAATCGATTTTAATTTATGACAAAACTCTTCAAACTTTGGGTACCAACTCAATTACCCTAAAGCAAAGTCTCTTTAGAATCCACCAATTAGAGACGTCTAAATCCCAAATGATATCCCAAGCAACCGATATAATACTCAACAACAACGAATATCATCTCGCTCACTTGATTCCCAAAATAGCACTACACTAGCAAGCTCAATAAATGAAGCCACCAAGAGAGTACAATATCACCAACAGATTCATCCTAAGGTTTAAATCCCAATCCTATTCATGATCAAAATCAACACGAAGCTAGCTAACAACCTAATCATCTCACCAGAAGAAAGACAATGACACCATGACATTGGAAACGATAGGAGATTTCGAGGGAAACACGAACGCGATAAGATCGGACGAAAATTAGAGAAACGCTAGAGGCAGGGAGCCAAAAGCTAGATATTGGATAGATATAGCTATGAAGATAGCCAAGCAAAGGAAAAGATAAGAGAAAACAATTTCCTAGGAATCGGGCTTAGTAGGAACTTGCATGAAAGGAAATGGAAAGGGATAATGGCACGATAAAAAGGTTTAAGGTTTAATCCACAAAATTCCCTTTTCAAACTCAGGGCGATAGCAAAGCAAATCATCTCAATAACAAAGGTCTCTTACAAGGGACCCTCGTACCACCAATCATCGGAGTAAGGTACACCTAGTTTTAACAAATCGATTACAACCCAATTCATCCATCCTTTCATATCACACGGATTCCCAAATGCGGAATTGCAACTCAAGTATAATAACATTCCTTTAGCTCAAATATTCAACACAACCTCAAAGGTTTCTTTAACTGAAGGACTAACAAATACTCTCTTATACTCGGTCATTTTCAAGTCTATATCCCACGAGTTCATTATTATCAAAGTACAACATCAAGCCAAACATCATCATTAACATCCCAAGGTATTTCCATCCTAGATCACATCATCGAATCTCTCTCATATCTATAATCCTCAAGTAATATGGTTCAACTTACCGAAACCTTACTACTTCAAACGAGTCTCCAATACCATAAGATAAGATCATATCTTTAAATCCAAGAACTATAGCCAAATGCTTTTCCACCAAGCCTATACTCACAAACACACCATAGGAAACCACAAGACGTCACTTAACCTCAAAATTATTTCGCACCTCAAGATATCATTCAAAACTTCTTATCTACACCAATTAGACCTATCATAAGCATGGTCTTCAAAACAATACTAAACTTCTAAGTCCAAAAGACTAAATTACTAATGATTAAGACAGTCATAGCCAACTCATTCCATCACCTACACCATCGAATATCATGAACTATCCACACATTAGTCATGACAAGCATCAAGCATTAAAATCATCAAACTTATCTTACTACCTTTCCTTAGAGTTACAACCAATCATCAATCTAGGGTGAATTTAGATCTACACCATTTTCCTCAAATCACAAATTCATTCTAACAAACACTAATATTCCACAAAATCAAAGTTCTTCCGACCAAGTATAATATACCACAGACCAATGGGTATGGCATCCACAAAAATGTTACAAGAGGAAGGTAAGGATACCAATGGTAAGATGGAGGAACTATCAAGAGTAATTTCCAAGAGGCAAACAAGATGGAAGAGAAAGAAGCACTTATATAGAAGGAAGAGAGCATGATAAATTAAGGACGAGAGAAAACATCGATAAGGAAGAAATACACTTCAATTAGGCTTGTCAATCTTCAAATCTTCGGTAGAGGATACTTCTTCTAGGTAACACAATGATCCACCTTAAGACGGTAGATACAAACAAACATAATATCACTCAACACAATCAACAAACAAGTTAGAACCTAACAAACATCAAGTACACCAAAGACTACCACATTAGGTCCTTAAGTCTACCCATCTCTCATTTATTATTTCAAGGTCAAGTAGTTTAAGTTTAGGGTTCACGTGTGTGCGTCGGGAGCGATAAAGCTCTGATACCAACTGTGACAACCCTCGCGAATGCGGAAAGATAAAACATACAAGCATGTGAATTATATAGCGGAAATATGAAGTTTTAAAAAAACTTTTATACATGCAAGGAAAGAATACGAGGAGTGTCATATATTACAAACTAAAGTACGAATTATATTACATCAAGAGACGAAGACTCTCCAAAAGGTTAACAAGTAAAAGTGATCTTACAAAATAGATGGGGTATTTTCGAAATAGATGGGGTATTTTCGAAATAGATGGGGTATTTTCGAAATAGATTTAGCAACTAGCTAAACAACGTCTAGAGGTGTTTCATCCAGGGACAACGCCCGCTAGCTCACACCCGAACCCAAAATCGCATAAGCAAAAAGCCATCCATGCAAGCAACCTGTTCATTCATGAAAAACATGAACGCCACAATCAGTGGGGAGTAACTCCGGGTTCTCCCAGCCATAT
>JAIUZE010068518.1:0-10020 GCA_022085475.1 Heliosperma pusillum | reverse complement strand
TCACATGTATATTCATATATGCATGATTTTACTTTTGTATTTCCTTCTATGTACGTTTAATGTGATATGGCTGGGAGAACCCGGAGTTACTCCCCACTGATTGTGGCGTTCATGTTTTTCATGAATGAACAGGTTGATTGCATGGATGGCTTTTTGCTTGACTATTTTGGGTTCGGGTGTGAGCTAGCGGGCGTTGTCCCTGGATGAAACACCTCTAGACGTTGTTTAGCTAGTTGCTAAATCTATTTCGAAAATACCCCATCTATTTCGAAAATACCCCATCTAGACCCCATCTATTTCGAAAATACCCCATCTATTTTGTAAGATCATTTTTACTCGTTAACCTTTTGGAGAGACTTCTTCTCTTGATGTAGTATAATTCGTACTTTAGTTTGTAATATATGACACTCCTCGTTTATTTAAACTTGCATGTATAAAAGTTTTTAAAGTTTCATATTTCCGCTATATAATTCACATGCTTGTATGTTTTATCTTTCCGCATTCGCGAGGGTTGTCACAGTTACTCAAGAGAATAACCGTATATTAACAATATAATAACACCACAGTAACACCACAGTAACAATAAACAATAACACAAGAATAAAACTACAATAACAACACAGTAACACTACAGTAACAGAACAATAACACCACAGTAACAGTTGATAAACTGTTCAAAACACCAGAAAAACGCAACAGTTGAGGAACTTAAGAATTTAGAAAACTGCATTAACAATCTTTTTTGTAGATACTACAATAATACTTACTACAGTAGATATAAACAACAATAATCAACAGTGAAATAAAATCCTAAAACTACTAGTTCAGTTACAAAAGATACTTAATCTACTTTATACACAACCTTCAACGGTACAACTTCATCTGCAGAAATTGCATCTTGATTTGTTGGAGCAATGTTCACTTTGTACCTCCTTGCATTAGAAACAACACTCAAAATATGAGGTTTCCTTAGCTCCTGCTTTTTTACATTTTCCAGGACAAAATTCCTGTACTGATTCATATCCGCCAACATTAGAGAAGCAGCTATTTCAGCACAGTAGCTTCTACGAGAGACCTTCACCCCAAGGTCCGACTTGAATTCAGTTCCTTCATATTGAGCCATCGTATAGAGCGTGAAACACCCGGACTCGTCGTTGATAGGCTCCTTCTTTTTCCAATCGAACTTGACATCACGGACTTCAAAATCTGAACAGTCTGATTCCTTGATGATGTTTTTCATCTTTAAATAAAGACGCATGTGGTCGCGCTGAACATAAGAGGATATAAGAAAATGATAAGGTCATAATATAATAAGCATACAAAAACCAAAAAGAAACAGTAAAAATTATAAAGCACTGACCAAAATCTCTGCCAACTTGAACATATCCGGATATTCGTCTTCTTTGTAAAGGATGTTGTCCAATAAATCTGTGGACTGGTTGATGAAATTTATGCACACACATGCGTAATGATCATTCAGAAAAATAGGCAAGAAGATAAGATCGGAGTTCAGATGACATTTTCCATAGCAGCAATTTATAAAAGTATCCCAAGATTGGAACAGCCTATTAGTAGCTTCCTCATTAATGCTTGAGCCGTAATAGTTATCTAACAAAGAATAAAGCATGTCCTGCTGCAAAGCATAACAAAAATCATAATTGTAAAATTATCACCAAATAATGACGAATAAATAGCTACTCAATAAATGGATTAACAAAACACAAAACGCTAACCATATGACGAAGTCCAAAGAACATCGTGCTCGGTTCTGATCTTTGTTCAAACTCCAGCGAATTCAAAAGAGTTGACCAGCACTCCACTACTCTTGTTGACATTAAAGGGCCTGGAAGTATTGACAGAAGATCATTCCTGTCCAAAAACAAGCCTTCACCTTCGTTGTATGCCACAAAAATCTCTCTGAAAATGGGGAATAAAATATAATAAGAACACTAAAATAACACTATAATAACAATAGAATAACACTACAAGAAAAAAACAGATTAAACACTAGACAAAAACAGTACAATAACACCACAATAACACCACAGTAACAGTACAACAACACTACAATAACACTACAATAACACCACAATAACACTACAGTAACACCACAATAACACTACAGTAACAGTACAACAACACTACGTTATTTTTGGAAAAGAAAACAGAGAAAACAAAAAGAAAACGTACGTTAGTGACAAACCAAAATCATCCAGGAAACACAGGTCCACCACTTGCTTCCGCAACTTGAGCATCTTAGAGAGCAATTTTTGGTTTTTCCTCATGAAGACCGATACTAGAAGTATCTGATTATCTTCTCCCCCGCAATCAAGGGAGCAACCAAGCCCATCATCTGTCATCCCCCTTTTGCGGCTACCCAAAACCGACTTTAAGCTCTTAGGGGTGTCGCCCTTAATGCTAACAGGCCCGGCTGGAGGTGTACTAACAGAAGCGGATGCTTCAACGGTGCTGGTGACAGTAGACTTGGCACCAGAGACAGATGGAGACTTGGCACCAGAGACAGATGGAGACTGCGAATTTTTCAACTTCTTACAAGAAGTTTTCTTCCAGGCAATGGATTTACGTTTTATCCCCTTTTGAGACGGCCTACATTCTTCAAGCTCAATAAGGCGTTTCTCCACAAGATTGTTCAGCATTGCCTCTTTTTTGTTGCCCAGCTGGGACAGAGTGTTTATGAAGTCATCCCGGCCCTCGTTCAAATCAGACAACGTTAACAAGGCAGTGATCTCAGCTCGATAAAGGTCTCTAGAATCAGAGTTGCCCAAGTTGCACTCAAAAAGATTCCCTCGATAAAAGAGCATGTGCAACATCATATATACACCACAATCCAAGCTCACATGATCACTGGTTTGCCAGCTAAAAGGGATGTTCACAATCTCATAATCTTTTACCTCAGCCCCTCGGGGAACTCCATTTTCAACAAGAAAATCAGACATTATGTTTAACTACAAAACAAACCAAAAACAACCATTCGTAAGCAACAATATCACTACTTGTATTATTTATCTTTTTTCAAAATAAAATATAGTAAATCACTTACAACAGTATGGCAATACAGGCCAATCTCAGAATCCTTCCCAAAAAACAAAAGCTTTTTGTATACATTATCAAGATATTAAACCTTACGCTTGGTAAAGTTGATACACAAACAGCTAAAGTGGTCACCCAGGTGAAGTGGGATAAAAATCTGAGAAATATTTTAAAATTAAAATAATTAGAGAACTGTCAAAAAAAAAAAACAGAAATAGCAGTGTAAAAATAATAACACCACAATAACAACAGAATAACACCTGCAGTGATACCCACAGTAACAACACATTAACAACATAATAACACCGCAATAACAAAGGAATAACACCACAATAACACAACCATAACATCCATGTTTCTACTAAATGATCTAGATCATAGAATTACTTAAAAATTCAACTGTCCAAAACGAAGAATAAAAAAAAAATCGAGAAACATACCAGATCAGAATTAAGATCACATTGTTTCTTGTTGTTCCTTATACAACTAAGAAATGCGGACTTAACTTCATCCACCAATACACTTTTAGGAGTCTTCTCATCCTTGGTGGGCCTACAGATTCGAACCAATGGTTGCTACAATAAAAGTGAAACAAAAACTTGAGTTGATGTACAAAATGAAAATAAATGAACTATCCACACTCTATATACAAAAACTAACCATTTGAGCCAGGCCAAAGAAAAGTCTGCTCAGATCTACTGAGATACACGTATCATTCAGAAACAACGACCACCATTCAATTACGCCAATCATTATCATTTTGTCTGGAATCATTGTTTCCATATCCTCTTTGGTTAAGTAATTGCTAGTGCCCCAAAGAACAATGTTGTCGCTTGACAAGGAAAAAAAAATTGGATGAGGAAAATATAGAAAAGAATAACACTACAATAACACCACAATAACAGCACAATAACAGAACAATAAACAACACCACAATAACACCACAATAACACCACAGTAACAGAACAATACTCTTCTTCATATCATTCATATAGTAATAACACAAGAATAACACCACAGTAACAGCACAGTAAACAATAACACAAGAATTACACCACAATAACACCACAGTAACAGAACAATACTCTTCTTCATATCATTCATATAGTAATAACACAAGAATAACACCACAGTAACACCACAGTAAACAATAACACAAGAATTACACCACAATAACACCACAATAACACCACAATAACACCACTATAAACAATAACACTAGAATAACACCACAGTAACACCACAGTAACACCACAATAACACTACAGTAACACCACAATAACACCACAATAACACCACAATAACAATACAGTAACACCACAATAACACCACAGTAACACCACAATAACACCACAATAACACCACAATAACACCACAATAAACAATAACACAAGAATAACACAACAATAACACCACAGTAACACCACAACAATAAAACATGTAACTTGTTTATTTGGCTGAAAAACAAGAAGAGAAAGGTTGTCTTACGATAGTGGAATATCACAATCGTCTAAGAAACAGTAATCTGCAGCTTGTTTCCTAAGACTTCGCATGGGATTGAAAACATGCTTTGCTGATATCATAGTCTTAGAAAGCACAACCATCTGTTCATCCACTTCCCCGCAGTCAATACTGCACCCAAATGTTTTCGGCACAACAGACATCAGCCCCTCGTCTGACTCTGAGTGCAGCAAATAACTGCTACGGAAATCTGTATTATCCTCCAACACCACATCTCCCCTAGTTGCTGCATTTATCAGCAAATCAGCACTTTCAGCCATCACCGCTTCGGCGTCTTCTGCAGTAACAAATAGATCATCAGGATCCTGTTCCTGCGTCTTCAGCGTTTTTGTCTCCTTGTCATCCTTAACCTTCTCAGCCCCAACATCAAAGAAATCATCATTCCCACCTCCCACATCAACCAGATAATCCTCTACTATTATATTATCTTTCTCTACCTCTTTCCCATCCACTTTCCCACCAGCATTTGTGTCCTCCTTCCCATCTTCCACATGCACACCTTCGTCATACACCTCTTTCTCATGTGCTTCCACATCAGAGAAAACATTACTCAAAATGTCTTCTAGAGAAATCGGTGACTCTTCGATGGTGTGCTGCTTTACATAGTCTTCAATAAGAGGGGACTTTGGAGCTTTATCCTTTTCGACACTATCCTTCTCTACATCTGACAGCTTTACACAGTCCTCGTAGAATTGAGAAAAAAGATCAAAGGATGGTGCTTCGATAATGACATCTTTTGCTTTTATTGGAACAACTGGACGAATTACCCGGCTCTCACGCATTGTCAATATCTCATTAACATACTCATCAACCTTCTTGATGACTTGACTCGTGAAGAAAGACGGTGTAGCAACAAGCTGTTCGGTGCCTACACCATCAGCAGTTCCCGGCTCTTGACTACCAGCTGATGGGGATACTTGACTAGAGTCCTTTAAACTAGACTGTTCAGACCTGGCCTGCATCTTCAACTTGATTAGGTTCATCCTGTCCATATAACGCTTGCAGAAAAGCTCAGAGTCTCTCTCATTCAGCAACAGAAGTTCGTGAACATCCTACCAAATTAAATGGAAAGAATTAACACCAGAGTAACACTACATTAACAAAAGAAAAATACAATAATAGCAAACCAAATGTTTAACAATAACACCACAGTAACACCACAGTAACACAATAAGAAGACTACAGTAAAACTAAGAAGAAAATAAAATCAGAGTAACACTACAGTAACAGTAGATTATACTATAGAATTACAATAACACAGAAATGAAAAGCACTAAAAGAAACTTACATCTATGGATGATGAATGCACTTCCTCGTCAGTGCGGATATCAGCAGGTAAATCCACAACAATATGACGAACATTCCCAACAGCAGTATTGGGTAAAGATGATGCCTCACCAGACTTGTTGGAATGTTTCCTTGAAATAGGGAAAACAACTTCTGAGCGATCTGAATGGCCCAATCCGCCAGCAGCTTCCTCACGCTTCAACCTATCCCCAAACTTCTGATCATTCCAGTGTTGAATGAGTGGCAGCTCATTACTGAGCTTAGTACCCCTCTTGATATACCGGTGGAAATAGACAATAGCAAGAAGCACTATACAGCCCCGAACATACTTGGCTCCACGCACCGCTTCGCGTACACCAATCACCAACTCTTCAAGAACATACTTACACCAGTTCAACTGGTGTATCCTTGACACATCTTCCACGGCAGATAAAAGTCGTAAATCAACGACAGCACCGCTTGCAGGAGCAAGAAAAGACGACATAGCAAATAGAACAAATGTCTGCTTAAACTCTTCGTCAGTCAATCCATTGCTGAGAAGTTTAGTCTTAACAGCAGAAAGTGGTATTGGATCTTTGCTGCTGATAATGTTATACCTTTCACGCCATAAACTCTTCAATGATTCTCCATCGGACGATGAAGAACTGGCGAGACCTGTAACTAACAGCTCCAAATCATGGCCACCATTAGGTAACCCAAACACATCACAAATGTCATCCTCAGTCAATCTGAACTTTTCTGTCTCCAAAACTTCAAAGTATTCCTCGCTTCTAAAAGCAAACAGAAGTTGACTGAACATGGTCATTGGAACTGAAGTCAGCTTCAGATGGAGCAACCCACCAAAGCCAATTTGTCTCAAAGCATCCTTTTTTTCCTCAGAAAGAGCAGATATAACAGCAGTAAGAGACGAAGGGCGACAACGTTTAGTAAAATCACTTGGCCTGTAACCAAAGACAAAGCATAGTCTCTTAAGAGCAAGTAGTAAATAAAACAATAACACAATGAAGTCAAATAAACAAAATGATAACACCCTATTACAAAATAACAACACAGTAACATGTATAAAAAAGTACACATACACTCTAATTTGACTAGACTTCACATCTGCCTTTTTAGTTTCATCAACAGACAGTAAAAGGTCTTCCTCGGGTTTAACTTTACGGTTTGCCTCGGCCTTTACTCTTCTCCCTGCCTTCCTTTGAGAAGGAGAAGACTTTGATGGAGACGAGCTTTTAATCTTCAATTTGACCATGGTTTCTGTAATAAGGAAAGTACATTAACATATGACCTTACAGTCTAAAGACATTAACAATAACAATACAATAACAACACAACAATAACAATAACAATAACACAACAATAAAATATAATAACAGTACATAAACAGAATAATAAGACAATAACAATAACACAGCAATAACACAACAATAACAACACAATAACACCACAGTAAGAACACAGTATCAAGAGAATAAAACCACAATAAACACACAGTAACAAGAGAATAACACCAGAATAACACAACAATAACAAAACAATAACAACACAAAAATAACACAGCAACAGGAGAATAACACCACAATAAAAGAGGAAGGTAATTTACATAAATATAAAAAATTACAATGATAAACACTGTTGAATACATATTATCAAACATACGATATTACAAGCCAAGAAACTTAATTTACATTGATATACAAAATTACAGTGAAAAACACTGTTGAATACATAATGTCAGACGGACTACATTAAAAGCCGACAAAGTTAATTTACATTGATATTGAAAATTACAGCCTAAAGACATTACAGTCTTAAAAAAGAATCCCAAAATGTGCTTCATACTAACATATGACCTTACAATCTAAAGACATTACAGTCTTCAAAAAGGATCCCAAAATGTGCTTGATACTAACATAACATAACCTAAAACTCAGTCAATTATTATGACATCATTTTGGTCATGGAGTATGTCAGAAGCAATTACAAAGTGCACGGGAGTGTAAATGACATCAGGATCAAACATATTCATTAATGAAGGAACTCCAGATGGAAATATGATATGCTCCACATCACGGTTTGCTAGCATTTGCCGCCAATGGAAAACCGTCTTTACAGCCTCACTACCAATCATGAAGCACTTGCATCGTTTTGAAATTAATTTTGTACCACGGAAGGAGGACTTCACACCCAGCTTAGTAATACGTGTTAGACGTTTCATGTATTCTACGTTGAAACCCGGTGCACTTTTATGGAACAAGTACATTTGAGACCATTTCTTACAAACAACAGCCATATTTTTCTTGTCCTCCTTATTCTCTACATGTTCAAATACCCTATCCATTAAATCAGGGTTATTCAGCACTGAGCAAATTGAATAATTTTTGCGACCTTCTACAATAACTTCAGAAAGCTTATCTACATCAGACTCAGACACCCAACCCATGCTTCTTTTTTTTTCAAGTTCATATTCGTTAGCAAACAATACTCTATCTTCCTCCTCTATATTAAATGACCATCCCTTGCAAATGATTGCCATTTGAGTTTTTTAACCTACGTACAAATGCAAGACGAAAAGGCATAAAAAGGAAAAAATAAGAAATTGAAAGTACACTAAAAGAGAAACAAACTGACTGTCACCGCAGTAACAACACAAACCTACAATAACAAAGTAACACAACAAGCCTATAATAACACCACAGTAACAACACAATAAAACCACAATAACAAAACAATAACACCAGAATAACACCACAAGCTTACAATAACAAAGGAAGAGCTTACAAAATGAGTCTATAGAAATAGACATTACAAGCCGAGAAAGTTTAAGATGACATAATAGTCAAAAATCAGACAGACCACCACTAGTAAATAAAGTACCAACCTATAACTAATATTGACATAACTGAACCTAAGACATTACATTGATCAAAATGTGCTTGATACTAACATTACATAACCTAAATTTTAGTCAAGCATTATAACATCTTCATCAGAATGAAGGACATGATTTGTAAGTTCAAAATTACAACAGAAATCATAGATTGGTTGATCAAGTTGAATTGTATAATTCTCCAAAAGAAGTGGCGGTGTGATATGCTCCAAATCACTATTGTTTAAAAACTGGCGAATATGGAGAAGCGCCTTGGCGGGCTTAGCTGCAATCATATAGCACTTGCATCGTTTGGAAACTAATTTAGAACCCCTGAAAACAGACTTCACCCCCAGCGTAGTAGTACTTGTAAGACGTCTCATGTATTCGACGTTGAAACCAGGTGCACTTTTATGGAATAAAAAAATTTGAGACCACTTCTTACAAACAACAGCCATATTTTTCTTATCCACATTATTCTCGACATATTGAAAGACACTCTCCATTAGATCCCTGTTATTCAGTACTGACCACATTGATCTATTTTTACGACCTTCTACGATAACTTCAAAGTGCTTGTCCACATCAGACTCTGACACCCAACCCATGGTTTGTTTCTTTTCAATTACATATTCATTAGCAAATAATGCTCTATCTTCCTCCTCTATATTATATAACCATCCCTTGCCAAGGATGTCCATATGTGTGTTTGGACCTAAGAACAAAGGCAACACGCAAAGGCGTGAAAAGAAAAACATAATAAAGTGGGAAAAACTGAAAGACAAACTAACTAACTAAGACTGCTGAAAGTAACGCCACAGTAACCCCACAATGACAAAATATCACCACAGAAATACCACAATTACAGTAACACCACAATAACACCACAATAATAGGACAATAAACAATAACACCACAATAATAGGACAATAAAAAACAACACCACAATAACACCACAATAACACCATAATAACACCACAATAACACCAGTAAGTAACTAAGACTGCTGAAAGTAACATTGAATGAAAGATGCAACTCGATAGTTTATTTTTTGGCAGTATGATTGCATGTAATAACAAAGACTGCTGAAAGACAAACTATATTAACAATAAACGAACAAATACACTGAAATAACAGTAATATGACACAGTAATGGCGAAATAACAAGGAAAAACCCTAGAAATATGAATAGTTATGTGAAATCAACAAAATGAAAGCAGGAAATTCGAAAAAAAACAACAATGTATAAGGTAAAACATTTAGACGAAGCTTGATCATAAGAAATTTGTTGT
>JAIUZE010068515.1:0-18646 GCA_022085475.1 Heliosperma pusillum | reverse complement strand
TTTGTAATATTTAGCAAGTGGGAAATATTAATAAGTAAAATATTTAATTAAAAAGGTTTTTCATTAAATTATTATTTCTCACATGTTAGAAAATATAAGACGAGATCGTAGTTTAATTTAATATCCTTTTAGTCAAACGGGTTTTGGTATGATATATTAATTCGCATGTTAGAAGTTTTAATAAAATACCATGTAATGAATATGTTGACTTTTATGTCTAAGTCTATGTGGTAAAGACTCTGTTTCTAGCCGGTTTGATCAAACGGGTTTGGTCAAACTAAGATCTAGTCAGCCCCGTTTTGACTGATGACCCGTCGCGGGACTCGTGTCGGGGATTTGTCTTCAGGTAAGGTTTTATTTAATGAATGAATGAATGAGCCTTAGTAGATATGAGGCGATATGATATTTGAATATGATTTATATTCAATTAGTCACATGATAGGAAGTTTTTCCCGTGACTGTTTGATTATATGGTTGGTGTCGTGTTGACTAAGTACCCATAGAGAATTATGAGTATATGGCGTCTTGACCATTCTAATTCTAAATGAGTATCTTGGACCATGACATTGATAGGCCATACTATCTTTAACGAGCATATGGAGTTTACAGCTTGATAGCTGTTGTGTCACTGGCTTGGGCCTTTTGATACCAAGCCGGGGGCATGGCGTCCTAAGAGTTCCGCTTTGGGAAGGGAGCCAGCTTAAGTACTAGCCATCTTTGCTTAGGGGGTCGCCTAGTAGAGTTTCTCATGTACGGTTATGTAATGAGACAGGGAATGGGTTAGCTGTTGTCGCTAGGTCTGATCAGTCTAGGACTAGGATGTTTTCCTACCTTGTGGTATAGACTCGAGTTACAGATGACTATTGGCCGTCCTAGGAACTTATGCCTGTTTATAGAAGTATTTGTCTTTCATGTTTGATGATTCTATGAGTTTTAGAAGGTGAGATGCAAGCCGGCTAAGATTGATAGAGTTTGGATTACTGATTGTTAACTGATTCACATGATTACGTGTTGATTAGGGTTTGAGTGTATCATGGCCATGTTACAGGGTAACCTCTGAGCCAGCATACCAGCTTCCCTACCTCGTGTTATATTTTATTATCGGATTCACATGATAGCTTTCATATGATAGGTTATATGTTAGTTAATTGTTTCATAACATGAAAGCATATCATATATGTTAAGGTTTTGTATTTTCTATATACATTGCTTTTATGTTATTCATGTTTCATTAAACTCGACATTTCGTGGCTGGGAGAACTCGGAGTTACTCCCCACTGACTGTGGCTTCCGTGTTTATATTTAATACGGTCGAACAGGTGGTGAATGCATATTTGGGGTACATTGACGAGCTAGCGAGCGAAGTATTTACCTTGGACCTATATTCGGTTCATAGTTTGTATATTATTATACACTCTTTTCTTTCTGTATTTATACGGGAGATATGTCTCCCGTTTCAGATACTTTTTATTGTATACTATTATTTCCGTTTTGTAATGACCATTTTTATTTATGACACCTTTGTTTATTTATTTAAATTATTTTTTTTCTTTCCGCAAATTTGAGGGTGTCACAACTATGAAATCCATACTTGCATCTTCCCAAGGCCTACATGGGACTGGTAGGGGAGTGTAAGGTCCTGCTTGAAAAGAACTCTTGGCCTTTTGACAAACTCCACACCTTCTGAGTACTATTTGGACTTCTCCCATCATCTTAGGCCAGTAGAACTGATCCTGCAGTATGTCCACAGTCTTATGAACCCCAAAGTGTCCTCCAAGGCCACTTCCATGCACCTCCTTGATCAATAGACTCCTATAAGATCCTCTGGGAACACACAGCTTGTTTCCCTTGAACAAGAATCCATTTTGCAGAGTGTAGGGTGAATCAATGGTCCTTGTTCCCTTTTTCTGTGCTAACCAATCTTCTTCAAAGTCTGGATCTTCCTGATACATATCCTTCATGAACTCAAAGCCAAGAACCCTTTGCTCCATAGTTGATAGCAGAGTGTACCTCCTAGATAATGCATCAGCCACCACATTCTGTTTGCCCTCTTTGTATTTGCTAGAAAAGGTGAATGACTGGAGGAACTCCACCCACTTAGCATGCCTGTGACTGAGCTTATGTTGACCTCCTATGTATTTCAATGCCTCATGATCAGAGTGTAGGACAAAAGGCTTGGGCTTCAGGTAATGACTCCAATGTCTTAGAGCTCTGACAAGAGCATAGAACTCTTTATCATATGTAGAATAGTTCAGCTTGGCACCACTTAGCTTTTCACTAAAGTAGGCTACATGTTTCTTCTCTTGGATGAGGACAGCTCCAATTCCCACTCCACTTGCATCACATTCAACCTCAAAAAGGCAATCAAAGTTTGGCAATTTTAGGATAGGTGCACTGCACAAGAGCTTCTTCATGTGTTTGAAAGCCTGCAAGGCATTCTCAGTCCAAGTGAACTCTCCTCTCTTCATACATTCAGTGAGGGGTGCTGCAATAGTGCTAAATTTTTTAATGAACCTCCTATAGAAAGAGGCTAGGCCATGAAACCCTCTCACTTCTGTAATGTTCTTACGGATAGGCCAAGACTGCACTGCAATGATCTTGTCTTGATCAACTGAAATGCCTCTACCAGACACCACATATCCTAGAAACTTGACTTCCTTAGTCATGAAGGTGCATTTCTCAAGCTTCCCAAAGAGCTTACTCTCCTTAAGTATTTCAAACACAGCCTCAAGATGCCTCAAATGATCATCCTTGCTCTTGTTGTAGATGAGGATATCATCAAAGTATACCACCACAAATCTCCCTAGGCAAGGCCTAAGCACTTCTATCATTAATCTCATGAAGGTACTTGGGGCCTTTGACAGGCCAAAGGGCATGACAAGCCACTCATAAAGGACATGCTTTGTTTTGAAGGCTGTCTTCCACTCATCTTCTTCCCTGATCCTCAATTGATGGTAACCTTGCCTCAAATCAATCTTAGAAAAGATCCTTGAACCACTCAGCTCATCCAACATGTCATCAAGTCTAGGTATAGGGAACCTGTACTTGAGTGTGATGTTGTTGATAGCCCTGCTATCTATGAACATCCTCCAAGTCCCATCCTTCTTAGGAACCAGTAATGCAGGCACAACACATGGACTTAAGGATTCTCTTACAAAACCTTTGCTCAGCAATTCTCCAACCTGTTTCTGCAGCTCTTGTGTAGCCTTGGGATCACTCTTATATGCTGGTCTATTAGGTAGTACAGACCCTGGCCCAAGGTCTATCTGGTGTTCAATTCCTCTCAAAGGGGGTAAGCCATCAGGAAGTTCCTCTGGGAACACTTCTTTGAACTGATCAATGAGGGGCTTAACTTCTGCAGGGATTACCTTATACTCCTCTATCTGAACTTCTTTTGATAGCAACATTAATATGGGTTGCTCTTCACTACACTCTTTGACCATTGCTGACTCAGACAGAAACAAGACTCCACTAAAATCTTCAGCCATGCTTGGACTCCCATAGCTCTTCTGATGTGGTGGCAAGGGGGCTAGTGTCACCTTCCTGCTCCCATGCTTGAAGGAATAGGTGTTGCTTCTTCCTTGGTGTATGGAGCTTTTATCAAACTCCCATGGCCTTCCTAATAACAAGTGACAGACATCCATTGGAACCACATCACACAATACTTCATCCTTGTACATACTTCCAATGGAGAAAGGGACCCTACATTGCTTATCCACCTTAACCTCTGCTCCCTTACTCAGCCATCTCAACTTATAGGGGTAGGGTGATCTTGAGTGCTCAACTTCAGCTTATCAACCAGAGTAACAGAGGCCACATTGGTACAACTACCTCCATCTATAATAAGGTTACAAACCCTCCCTTGTATGGTACATTTGCTCCTGAAAATGAGGGACCTTTGATCCTCCTCCAAAGGTATCTGTTGTGAATGCATTACTCTCCATAGGACCAAGTTGTGGCCTGTGTCAGGGAGTGCCACTATTGCCTCCTGACTAGACTCTTCTTCTTCACTCACCACTTCTTCAACCTCAGGTTCATCCCTCTCATACTCAACTAGACCTTCCTTTTCCCAAGTTTCAACCTCCATTATAGTTAAGGTCTTCTTAGAAGGGCAATCCTTCCTGAAATGTCCATAGCCTTGACATTGGAAGCACCTAATTCTATTCTCAGTCAATGAAGTGCTTGGCTTTTGACCCATGATGCGCTTTCCCTTGTCTAAGGTAGGTGGGGGTGCTGTCCTGGGGGTATCCATGGTTCTCAACCCACTATAAGGCCTGGTTTGAAAAGGCCTAACAGGTTTTGGTGTAATAGGATTAGTCTTCCCTATCTTTTCAATTCTCAGAGATTAGTTGACAACATCATCAAATGACCACAGAGGTTGCATCCTAACCTTGTTAGCAATGTTCTTATCTAGACCCTCTAAGTACCTAGCAATCCTTTGCTCAGGTTTCTCATTTATATCACACTGCAAGGTGAGTTGTTCAAACTCTCTCAAATAAGATTCAACAGGTTTGTCTCCTTGTTTCAACTTAGACAATTTGATAAACAGATCCTGGGTGTAATCCTTAGCAACAAACTTGTCTAGCAGTTTCTTTTTCAGTTTAGTCCAAGACTTGATGGGTTCTTTCCCTTCCCTAGCCCTTAACCCTTTCATGGTTTCATACCAAAGGGAAGATACCCTTTCAGTTTAAGGATGGCTACTTTAAAATACTTAAAATCATTATATCCTTTGTACTCAAAAATCCTTTCTACTTCTCTTAACCATTCTAACAAATCATCAGGATTAAGACTACCAGAAAACTCAGGGATATCTACCTTAAGATGCTTTTCTATGTGCCTGTGGATGGAAGCGCTGCTCCTTGTTGAGTCATCTGAGTCTGGATACTCTTCATCATTAGGTGGCCTTCCTCTGCCTCCTCCTTGGCCTCTTCCACGTCCTCTGCCACTTCCTCCAGCAAACAACTGGTTGCCTATTACCTGATCCAAGGCTCTGGTTAGGGTGGTTACAATCCCAGCCAGGTCCTCCATCTTTGCTTCTACTCCTGCCAGTCTCTCTTCACTCATTGGGCTATTTTTGTGTTTTTAAATGTAGTTAGGGAAAATGAACTCACTAAGACTCTCAACCAAAGCTCTGATACCAATTTGGAATGTAAACTACTAAGGTTTACAAGTTTTGATGGATGCTAGACTAGGTTCACTTAAACTGAAAACAACTCAAGTAGAAATGGAGGCTGTTTTAGAGAGGTTGGTTTATATTGACTAAAGTTCAAAGGATATGACTTAGAGAAGCTCCCCTACAGCAATGCACAAGAGAAGGGACTCAAAGACTATTTTTGAGACAGGTTTAAAGTGTTACAGCCAAGCACAAACACCCTAGACTAGACTCAAACAGCAAGCAAGTTAACCACAACAAGGCACAGATATAACTTGACTCACTAGACAAGACACTGATCAAACACCTTGAAGATGTATCAAGCTTGGTTCAAACTACAGCTCTTAGCACAAGTTTAATAGATTTGAGGGATTTCTCAAAGTTAATTCATTCGTTCATAAAGTCTAACTGAAACAAACATACAAAGACCTCCTTATATAGGGAGGCTGATATCTTGTGAGCCATTGGATGTACAGATCATCCAAGGGCCAACTTAGGATTCAAACTACTACTACTGACACTAATTAAGAGCCTCACAATAGGACGAGCTCAAAAACTATAAAGTACAAACACAAGACACAAAAACAGACTGAACAAAAAGCAAATAAAGCAGTTTTGGAGTTTTCCTGAAATGGAAATCTGTTGTTCTTGTTGTCTTGCTACTTTGCCTGGATGTTTTGCTCCTCCTTGGGACTCTCTACTCTTATTAGGACTTAGATAAAACCTGCCTTGGACGAGGACAAGTTGACTTAAACAAAAGGAAGCCACAATCTGACCTTGTACCTTCTCTGCCTTAATGTTCACTGGACTCTAGCTTGGGGTGTCTGTTTCATGAGTTTTTGCTAGACTTCAAAAGGGGTTGTCCTGGACAAACTTGTAGTTTAGTGGGTTGGCTTGATGGTATGCCATGGTAGGGGTGGTTGGGATGTCCTGGTGTACCTTCTAGGTGCAGGGTTTGTTGATTGGTCTACCTGGTCCTGAGTGGCTTTGTTTCTGTCTTGTGTGGGTAATGTGGGTTGTGTTGGGGCTTGGTATGGGTTGCTGAGCCCTGGACTGTCTTCCTCACTGGTGTGGCTTGGCCTGGCTTGATCTTGGCTTGTCATAGCTTGTTGTTTAGACCTTGTAACTCGAGCTTCCATCTGAGGGGTCCTTGTGTCAGGTATTTCATGTTTGTGGCTTGATCATCAAGGCCCCTTGGGTGAGCTCCTGCTGCAGCAATACTAGACTGCGGGCACATTCTTATAAGTTGTAGATAGGAGAGTGTCACTTCAAATTTGAACCAATATTTCCTATTTCACAAAAAATTGAGTGAAGAGTGTATCGAAAGAATCCATAGTCAATAAGATCATGCAAAAGCTGAAAAAGTCCAAAGAATATTTTCTATGCTACGCCGTTATGTAAATCTCAACCATGATCCGCACTTTCTTTCGCCCTTGTTGTTTCGGGTTTATGATTCATCTACTTGTTAAGAGCTTATTTTTTAGATTTGGATGATAGATTGATCATTGTTTGCTACCCTTGTCCTGGTTATGATTGTTATGTTTGCTTGAGGACAAGCAAGGGTTTAGCTTGGGGGAGTTTGATAAGCGATATTTTGTACTAATTTATCCCCCGTTGTAGCTCGATTTCTATATGATTTAGTCACTTTGTTAAGTGATTAACGAGCTAATATTGCTATTCTAGTTGTTTTGTGTGCTTTGTCTCGTTTTATAAGAAATGAAGCGGTTTTGCTATATTTTCTTACTATTTGAAGCAAAGGTACTAGAATACGAGTTTTCGAGGAACCGATGATAGCAATTTCACGATTTGACTACGATTCCGCTACATCCTTCCTCAAGTGGACTCATCTTGGACTTTGACTTTGTTTCTCAAAGGAAAACATCAACCCAAGTCAAAGGAAGACTAGCCTCAGCCCAATTACGTGTTGCATTGAGCAAAACCAAGACATAGGATTCCGTGCCCAAAGACGAAATTGGAAGAGACGAAAAAATTCATCAGGGTTACATACCCGATCGGATTTACACATACCCGATCGGGTATGTCTGCTGATGAACGTCTCTCTTGGCTCTTCTTCTATCAAGCTTTAAAGGAGTATGAATTTGGACGAAACACAGCAGCTATGCAGCCCTATAAAAGCCAAGGATCAACACAATACACAACACAATTAGCATACATCTTTCATACAAGTTTTAGATTTTAGTTTATAGTTTATGCAATCTTAGACTAGTTTTTGAAGCAAATTCCAAGTACTTTTCTAGTGTTCCTATAAGCATTTGTCATTACATTGGGTTGGATATTTGTTCTTTGCTTTCTTTCTTACATAATTTGCATTCCAATCTCGGTAATTTTCTCTCCTTTATTTACGCAATTTCCGACATCATTGTTTTCTCTTTATAGTATTTATGTTAGTTGTATTGTTTTCATCATATTAAGTCCATGAATTATAATCTCATTAGTCTTGTTTTTATATTATTGTTGGTAGGAAATCCATATAAAAATAATTTAGTCAAAACCAAAATATCGTTTAGTATGTCATATTTTATTTTGCCTAATCATATAATCATAAAATTCATCATTAGAATCATTACTAATATAATCATCTTAATCATTTTAGCACTTTTATTTCGTAGTTTAATTTTGCTTATCATTTTCCTCTTAATTTATTTAATCATATAAATTAAATATTATATTGTAAGATTATCATTGTGTAAATACAATAAATAAAATTGAAAATGTTCAAATGATTTGCTAGTTAAAATGAATTAAAAGAAGAGTCAATACCAATAGAACCATCTAGTTTGTTTCTTCCTTTGGTCGTGTCAAATTCTATAAATTTGTTTAGTGGCCATAAGCAATTGTTTGTATTAGTCAATTTCCGTCTTAGAAACGAGAGTTAGGATGGGAATTAGGACTACCAATAGGGGTTTAGTGACCTAACCAGGCTGAGAGAACGTTAGGACCCATTAAAAAGTCGGTACGAATCCGAGAGAAATATATCGCTACAAGGCTTAGACAATCGTAGTAATTCTAATGTTGGTATCAATAAAGCTTTTAATCATTTGACATGTATTTCTAATTCTCTATATCAATTTGATTAGATAGTTTATTTTATTGTTGTTTAGTTAGTTTACTTTACTGTCATTTTATTACCGTTCTTAGATAATTTACTTTATTGTCATTTGCTAGTTTATTAGATTAGTTAGGCATCTTTTCAATATTGTCATTTTAATTATCGTTCTTAGTTAGATTTAATTATCGTCACCTTTCTTTCCGTCAATTAGATTAGATTTATTTTTATTGCAATTTCCATACTTGTCATTTAAATATCGTCATTATATACTTGTCATTTTATTTCATGTTAGTAGTTTAGATAATCACCCCAAATGAATCGGACTTAAATGAAAATCACTCCATAGCAATTCATAGTTAACACGTACTCACTGAGGATCGATCCCTACTTCCCTAATTACATTCTTTATGTTGTTAGCCTAAGTGTGGGTAATTATTTTTGTATCGGGACTGCGACATAACCCGGTCAAGTAGATTAAAAAGTAGGGTTAAAAAGCAACTTTTATTGGGTTTAATGGGGTTTATTATTGATAAGTACTCCCTTCTACTCTAAATAACCTTCCCCTTTCACTTTGACACAAAAATTAAGGAAATACAGTACCCCACCATATAATTAAATTTGAACCACAGAAAAAGACTACCCCACCATATAATTAAATTTTGACCACACAAGCACTTACCCAAAAAGAAAATAGGGAAGGTATTGTGAATAGACGAAAAAGGAAGAGGAAAGATATGTAGAATAGAAGAGAGTAGTATTTTAGTCTCGTTTTACCCTTCATTTAGACTTTTATTCAACTCCATTTTGTGTGCTTAAAGTGTTAAATTACTCATTTTACTAATTATTTTTTTTGGGTTGTAAATGTAAGTATTATTAAAAGTCAAATAATGTCATACATATTACATTAAGCCTTTTGTCCTACACCATTGAATATCTTGTATCTTCACCATTCCAATTTTAATTGAGATCATCCTATGCATGGCATGTTGCTTCACCTTATGGATGACTTGCTTAGGATGAATGACATATCCTTCTAATCTGCTAGAGTTCCTTGTATTCCAAATGGCATACTGCACAGCAACACATAAAGAGCTGCAAACCTTCCTGACAAAACCTGATAGTGACATATCCTTCATGAAGCCTTCAGAAGACTGACCTCCTCTAGGCTTGTGGTGTATCCAGTCTTCCATTAATCCATAACACTGTTTGGAAAATTGACAGTCCTGAAATATATGTTTATGGGTTTCCTCAACATTGTCACACATAAAACAAGAGTTTGTTACACCAGCAGTCCCCATTCTCTGCAATCTGTCCAGAGTAAGACGTCTTTCATGTCGAATGAGCCAACAATAGAAGTTATGTCTTGGGATGTTAAAATTATTTCACACAACTAATCTCCAACCAACCTTGATGTCATCTGATCTTGTAAGCCAGCTATAGCCTTTAGCTATCGTATAATCATTATCAGTCCCCATCCACATAACCGACAGAAAATAAGGTTCAAAAGTTTTCATGACCCCCAAAATCTTCCTCTAAGCCCATGAATTACAGGGAGTTGGTTTATAGTTCACCCAATATTGCCCTTTTATATAGACCTTATCAACCCACTTCATCTAGAGGTGATCCTTCTTAGTCACAATCCACCATGCCAGCTTTGCTACAACAACCAAATTTCATACAATGATGTCCACTAGACCAAGTCCTACATAGTTTTTCCTTTTGCAGAGCCTTAGAGTAACTTGCACTTCCCTCCCATAGGAAATTTCTACAAAGAACCCTAATCTTGTCCATCACCCCTATTGGCAGAATGAATATCTGTGCCCAATAGTTATGAATAGAGTTAAGGACAGACTTAACCAAAGTCAATTTACCAGAATCGATCGACCACCATCGACACACCACGCTCGTTCCCGCATCTGCCAAGCACCTCCTTTAACACCCTCATGTACCAAAGAGCCTTACTAAGGCCTTCCTTAATAGACAAGGACGTTACCATCTCGGTTGCTCGAGGTAGTGCATTATCAAGTAGACAATAAAAAAACAACTTTTATAAACAGTTAAGTTAAAGTGATTACAACATCATCTTAAACCAATAATTGAAACAAGTCTCCAAACCAAAATGTTCAAACTTAAAATATAAGCCTAATAATTATGACGCGGTGGAATCTAAGAATCATCATCAGTGGAATTCCCTCCGATCCCAACAGATGCTCAAAGGAAGACATGTTAAACTCTTGCTCATCATTCCCCAATGGATCACAACAGTTTTGAAAAAATAAACAAGGCTAGTACCATCACATATAAACCAGTGCAAAATACAATCAAACAATAATGACAAAGTAGCCAAGTAGCGAGTAACCAATAACATCTGTTTCCTCTTCCTTCTCTCCCTTTCTTCCTCTTCTTTTATTTTTTCTCTTCCTTATTTGCTTAGTGACGGTTTCTTGCATCTCATCTCGTCTCATTCTTCTTTTGTATATTTGCTATAAAATGAGACGGGAATTCAAGATATGAAAGCAAAGCGTAATAATAAACAAAATGAAATAAAACCGACGCTAAAACAAGACCCTTATTTAATTACGCTAAACTAAACTATTAAAATCCGATGAGAGGCAATTGACAGGCCTTCTCCGTCCTTTTAACTCACAATGAAGTACAATGAGGTATGTACTTCCTTGCAAGGCAAGTGGGGGCTTGCGGAAAATTTAGATGCATTCAATATTAAGCACGTAAACGACATAAAAGATGCATCAACCAAAAGAACAACCACTTTCCTCATCTAAGCGGTTGGGTTTTGTTTCAAAAATAAAAGGTCTAATTCGAGATATACCGTCTCAGAGTCTCAACGAGGTGTCAACCCCCTAATAATGGCTCAAACAGCCCGAGTATGACCCCCCCAAATGCCAATAAAATGCATTCAAAGGCGGGAAATAGGGGAGCGGAGTCAACCGTATTAAACCAACACGACACGACTTAAGATTCAACCAAATGTGACCCATGACTAAGAGGACATAGACTACCGACTTCCTCACGGTTTTTACACGTCATTCATTTAAAGAACGGGTGATTTTTGTGACAAAAAGTAACCAAAACCACTCAACTATTCGACTTGTGAGACATGCCCGCAATCTAATGTGTAGTCCTCTCCTATATGGTCGCATATGAGATGCCAAAATGGGATTGCATATAAAATGAAACAAGCGTTGTAACGGGGATAGGTAGTGGGTCGAAACGGGATTGGTGCAAGCACCGTTATGGATGATGTTGAGTTACAAATCAAGAAATCGTCAAAAATTCCATGTCTACCAATTTGTTACAACAAATGAAAATACCAAACTTGAATGTCCGATTCACTTGGAAAAACATCATATCCCTATTTATTTTGCAGCGTCTTTTTCTACTCGGTTAATGATGGATAAGGAGTGTTACTTGACTCTTTCTCATACAAAACATGGAATAAATAAATATGAAGTGATTTTTTGTTGTTTTGCATTTTTCTTTCTTTTGTATTTTGTTTTTGCTTTTATAAAACCTCTTTATTCAAAATCAAAACCAAATATAAACCAATTATTTCAACGCAAATGAACTTAGCTTGAGTTCACTAATTAGGACACAAATTTCCCTTTTCAAAACACCAAAAACAAAGTGACAACTTTGTTGATCAAGGAAGGTTGTTTATGGGATGTAGTTGGTATTTGTAGTAAATGCCAAATGAAAGGCTAAGGCTCAAAGGGGATGCAAAAGTTGGTCCTAATCTAAAGGGTTAAAAATAGGCTTATATGGCAATGTGAGGCGCAAAAATTTGAAGCAACGGATTGTTTCAAATTATGCACACAAAAAGGAATACATCTCGCGACCTAAGGAAAGAATGACACACTTGTGCGTGAAGATGTGACATGTCATGCAAGGAGCCAACTCACAACCTATGGAGACCTGGTATGAAATGCACCGGTCTAAAGGAGACTCTAGGTCTCACATGTAAGTAGCTTTGTCGAAGTCTAGGTGTAGCCTACGGTCTATTCGTTCTCACAAGGCGGTCAATGGCCTTTGGGTTAACTCTACTCCACGGGTGTCTAACAAGCAGGTCGAAGATGTAACACCCGCAAATGTACCCTATTTTTCTAGTAAAAATATTTTACGGATACTTTTCAGCAAATTTTAGTTTTAATTTAGAATTTAATTTTCCGAGTCGAATTTAGAATTTCCGAGTTCGTATTTGGAATTTCCGCGAGATTTCAAGAAAAACCCGTCTTGAGCCGTCTTTGACTTTATTGACTTTTTCCTTGACTTTTCCACTTACTCTTCATATACTCCCTCACAACCCTAACACC
The DNA here is from genome assembly GCA_022085475.1 of Heliosperma pusillum. Taxonomy (NCBI): domain Eukaryota; kingdom Viridiplantae; phylum Streptophyta; class Magnoliopsida; order Caryophyllales; family Caryophyllaceae; genus Heliosperma; species Heliosperma pusillum. The sequence goes on along the minus strand of JAIUZE010068515.1, from coordinate 6,093 downwards.
CTCATTCAATCTTCTTCTTACTTCATCACTAAGTAAACCCCAAATCCCTAGCCTCCATATTTGATCCATCTTCGAATCATCGCTACGCTTTCATTTCTTGCTCAAATTCATCTAGGTTCGTCTTATTCTTCCCCTCTTAGCTTCCTCTATCCGTATTGGTAATAAAATTACCGTCTTTCTCGCTTTTTAAATTATCCGTCTTTCTCAAGGTGAATGATATTCATCTTTTATTATCTAATTGTATGTAGGTGGAGACTAGGAAGGTTTAGAAACCGTTTAAAGACGCGAAAAGGTAACGGTGAAGGGTTACTCGATATCATTTACGTGTTTTATGTGTTTTCTAGGCTAGTAATCGTATTTAGATTATGGTTAGTATGCTTAGGACTTGTGTTGTTGTTGTTGGTTGTTGTTAGTGGTTAATTGATATGTGAATTGATGGTTTGTTATGATAAATGAGGATTTTTGGTTGTTGATAACATGTTGGTTTTGATCGTTCCTGAATCCCGTGTGGGACGCAGGCTGCGTCGTAGGACGCAGGCTGCGTGGTGACGCAGGCTGCGTTAGCGCGGCGCGACTGCAGTTTTCCTGCACTGACCCCTTTTCGTAAAATGATCATATCTCCTTCGTTACTTGCTTGTTTTGAGCTTGTGACATCCCGTTGGAACCGTAAGAGGATAAGCTATCACCTCCATTTGGAATTTCTGCATTTTCATGTCTAGAACTCTAGTTATGACCGTTTGAAGTGGACCCTTGTTTTCGTTGGGTTCCAAACAACGTTGTTTTGGAGAGGTGATCTATGTTTTTATTCATTATGCTTCATAAACTTGTTCTAATGCTTATGTATCATGTATTGACTCATGTTTATCATATTTAAACTTATATGATTCCCTATTCTCATGTTTTGTGACGGTTTTTGGTATGTCCCACTTTGAGTCGGTTTTTACAAATGATACGGTTTGAGCACTATTTTGTTATGTGCTTTGTACTCTCATCCCCTTGGCTACCTCCACGTTCGTAAGGCTGGAATGTCGGAACGGGGAGGTATCCTACTGCTTAATTGCATGTGTTAGTGGGCATACGACGACGTTGTTGGGAGTTGAACGCTTGCGTTGATCGACCCGGCCGTCAAATGTTGTGTACTTGCGAGGTGGTGTTATTTGCATGTAGCGTACCGCTTGTTATGAGGCTTGTGCTCTTTTCCGCCTCTTTCATGAATTGATCTACCGAATTTGGGGTACTCGGCGTCTATGATTGACCGAGTCTTGGATGCGAAACGTTGATCGCATGTCGAATCGGAAAATGTGATTCCGAGAATCTGGCCAGGTTTAGACTAGGACCGTATTTATTATCGTCGTGCTACCAGGAGGAAATTAGTCTACATACGCGAAATGCTGTATCGTGTATGCTTTCAGGGAAATGTTGACTCGTGGATGCTGTTAATCTAACTTGCCATGTACACGGTGCTAGTCGTTTCATTTAACCGTGAAGAGTCGTCATTGTATTGGTTATGTGTGGATTCGTGATTACATGATTGATTATTCATGGTCATACATGACTTGGCATGGTTTGTTTGTCGAGTCTCAATCTTATCAAACTTATACCGCTAACGGTGAGATGCAAGCCCTAGTGAGCGTATTCGGTTGCCTAAGAGTGTTTCTTCCCCGAGTCTTTGTATCACATGATGGATTCGGATTCGTATCTCACATGTCTATCTTATATGCATGCTTCTACTTTGGTATTTCCTTCTATGTACGTTTGATGTGATATGGCTGGGAGAACCCGGAGTTACTCCCCACTGACTGTGGCGTTCATGTTTTTCATGGATGAACAGGTTGCTTGATTGGATGGCTTTTTGCTTTGTATTTAGGGTTCGGGTGTCAGCTAGCGGGCGTTGTCCCTGGATGAATCACCTCTAGACGTTATTTTTAGCTAGTTGCTAATCACTTTGATATTGTTAACCTTTTGAGAGACTACGTCTCTTGTTGTAGTATTTTCCGTACTTTGGTTTGTAATATTTGACACTCCTCGTATAATTCTTCTTGCATGTATAAAAGTTTAAAAAAACTTCATATTTCCGCTATATGATTCACATGCTTGTATGTTTTATATTTCCGCATTCGCGAGGGTTGTCACAGTTGGTATCAGAGCTTTATCGCTCCCGACGCACACACGTGAACCCTAAACTTAAATCACTTGACCTTGAAATAATGAATGAGAGATGGGTAGACTTAAGGACCTAAGTTGGTAGTCTATGGTGTACTTGATGTTTGTTAGGTTCTAACTTGTTTGTTGATTGTGTTGAGTGATGTTATGTTTGTTTGTATCTACCGTTTTGAGGTGGATCATGTGTTACCTAGAAGAAGTATCCTTTAGCAAAGATTAAAGATTGACAAGCCTAATTGAAGTGTATTTCTTCCTCATCGATGATTTCTCTCGTCCTTAATGTATCATGCTCTCTTCCTTCTATCTAAGTGCTTCTTTCTCTTCCAACTTGTTTGCCTCTTGGAAATTACTCGTGATAGTTTCCTCCATCTTACCATTGATAACCTTACCTTCCTCTTGCAACATTTTTGTGGATGCCATACCCTTTTGGTTGTGGTATATTATACTTGGTCGGAAGAATTTTGGACTTTGTAGAATGTTAGTGTTGGTTAGAATGAATTTGGAATTTGAGGTAAATGGTGTAGATCTAAGTTCACCCTATATTGTTCATTGGTTGTAACTCTAAGGAAAGGTAGTAAAATAAGTTTGATGATTTTAATGCTTGATGCTTGTCATGACTAATGTGTGGATAGTTCATGATATTTGATGGTGTAAGGTTGAATGAGTGGTCTAAGACTTCTTAACCCATTAGCGATTTAATCTTTTGAATTTAGGAGTTTGAATGATGCCTTGAGTTGTAAAATGCTTTTGAGACTAAGTGACTTCTTGTGGATTCTAGTTTATGTGTTAGAGTATACGCTTGGTGGAAAAGTACTTGGCTATAGTTCTTGGATTTAAAGATATGATCTTATCTTATGGTATCGGAGACTTGTTTGAAGTAGTAAGGTTTCGTTATAAGTTGAACCATATTACTTGAGGAGTATAGATATGAGCAAGATTCGATGATGTGAGCTATGATGGAAATACTTTGGGACGTTAATGATGATGTTTGACTTGAGGTTGTACTTTGTTAATAATGAACTCGTGGGTTATATGATGTTGATAATGACGTTTTGTTCGGTGTTCTACCTTGTGGCCGTAGGAGTTGAAAAGAGATTAATATGAAGAATTCCTTCTTAGTTCTTCGGTTTTGAAACCTTTGAGAGTATGTCAAATTTTGGAATTTAGAGAATGTTACTATGCTTAAGTTGCAATTCCGAAATTGGGATACTGTGTTATATGAAAGTATGGATGAATTGGGTTGTAATCTATTTGTTAAATCAAGGTGCACCTTACTCCGATGATTTGTGGTACGAGGGTCCCTTGTAAGAGACCTTTGTTATTGAGATGATTTGCTTTGCTATCGCTCTGAGTTTAAAAAGGGAATTTTGTGGATTAAACTTTAAACCTTTTTCTCGTGCCATTATCCCTTTCCATTTCCTTTCATGCAAGTTCCTACTAAATCTGATTCCTAGGAAAATGTTTTCTCTTATCTTTTCCTTTGCCTGGCTACCTTCATAGCTATATCTATCCAATATCTAGCTTTTGGCTCCCTGCCTCTAGCGTTCCTCTAATTTTCGTCCGATCTTATCGCGTTTGTGTTTCCCTCGAAATCTCCTATCGTTTCCAATGTCATGGTGTCATTGTCTTTCCTCTGGTGAGATGATTAGGTTGTTAGCTAGCTTCGTGTTGATTTTGATCATGAATAGGATTGGGATTTAAACCTTAGGATGAATCTGTTGGTGGTATTGTACTCTCTTGGTGGCTTCATTTATTTGAGCTTGCTAGTGTAGTGCTATTTTGGGAATCAAGTGGAGCCTGATGATATTCGTTGTTGTTGAGTATTATATCGGTTGCTTGGGATATCATTTGGGATTTAGATGTCTCTAATTGGTGGATTCTAAAAGAGACTTTGCTTTAGGATAATTGAGTTGGTACCCAAAGTTTGAGGAGATTTGTCATAAATGAAATTCGATTCATTTTGAGTTTTAGATGATCTAAATGATTTGAATGGTTGTCTGATTTACAAGTGATTGGTCATTTGTAGTTTGGAATTAGTAATTCTCTTTTATTCTTAAGGAACCATAGTTTTCTAATGTGACTCTTTATATTTGAGGTTTCAGGCGTAGTAATGATCGAATTAAGGATGTTATGGCGTATTAAAGAATCCTTATAACCGATAATGGATTGTGGATTTTCCGTTGTCGTGAGACTTAAGATGAGATTTCTTTGGTTAGTGGTCTCAGATAGAGTATGATGAATCTAAGGATTTTATAGTACGTTAAAGGACCTCTCCTGCAGATTACGATCTATGGACCTAGTCGATGCTAATTAGTTTTGAATGGTTATGTTGATGACTTGAGGTCTCGTGATTATGAAGGGTTTTAGTAGAAATCAAATGAATGAAAATTTTGAGGTGTAACTTGGGTGAATTACATCCTCTTGAGGATTAGAGTATCAGTAGAGTTAGTACTATCGAGTTTTTGTAGATCTTCCTGCCGATTTTATTGTCATCTTCCTATCCCTAGGAATTCGATTTGTTTTGTTTTTGCGTGTTTTGTATACATTTTTATACACTGAACTGTGTTTGTGATGCTCGAGTAGCTCTATGTACGTGTAATGTGTTCTTATTTTGATTTTATCTTTGAGAAAACCTTCGAATTTCCATATTGTATTTCTAATTTAACTTTTCAAAGAAGTCTAAAGATGGATTGTGTACCCTCTTTTTGGAGAAAATAGATTTCTTTTGCTTTTATACCTGGATTTTGCGTTTGGTTGGATGTTTGGACTTGTTATTGGAGACGTCTGGTGACTAGTCCTGCACTTACTAACGTTTGTTTTGAATTTCGATTTCACTATTTCGACTTTAATTTGATTTGGATAATTTGAGTTCTCGTTCGCGACGGGCACTCTTGAGATCCGTAAGTAAGTTTCGCACTTATGAAAAATTTCCTTAAACCGTTTCGAGAAGAACATCATTTCATAAATGTTTTCCCTTGTAAAAGCTTTCGTGTTGATTTTGTAAACCGATTCTTGTCCTTGATACTTTTGTTTTCTACTCTCAAGTTTCGAGGACGAAACTTTTTAAAAGGTGGGGTGATTGTAACACCCGCAAATTTACCCTATTTTTCTAGTAAAAATATTTTACGGATACTTTTCAGCAAATTTTAGTTTTAATTTAGAATTTAATTTTCCGAGTCGAATTTAGAATTTCCGAGTTCGTATTTGGAATTTCCGCGAGATTTCAAGAAAAACCCGTCTTGAGCCGTCTTTGACTTTATTGACTTTTTCCTTGACTTTTCCACTTACTCTTCATATACTCCCTCACAACCCTAACACCCTCATTCAATCTTCTTCTTACTTCATCACTAAGTAAACCCCAAATCCCTAGCCTCCATATTTGATCCATCTTCGAATCATCGCTACGCTTTCATTTCTTGCTCAAATTCATCTAGGTTCGTCTTATTCTTCCCCTCTTAGCTTCCTCTATCCGTATTGGTAATAAAATTACCGTCTTTCTCGCTTTTTAAATTATCCGTCTTTCTCAAGGTGAATGATATTCATCTTTTATTATCTAATTGTATGTAGGTGGAGACTAGGAAGGTTTAGAAACCGTTTAAAGACGCGAAAAGGTAACGGTGAAGGGTTACTCGATATCATTTACGTGTTTTATGTGTTTTCTAGGCTAGTAATCGTATTTAGATTATGGTTAGTATGCTTAGGACTTGTGTTGTTGTTGTTGTTGTTGTTAGTGGTTATTGATATGTGAATTGATGGTTTGTTATGATAAATGAGGATTTTTGGTTGTTGATAACATGTTGGTTTTGATCGTTCCTGAATCCCGTGTGGGACGCAGGCTGCGTCGTAGGACGCAGGCTGCGTCGTGGTGACGCAGGCTGCGTTATGCGCAGCCGACTGCAGTTTTCCTGCACTGACCCCTTTTCGTAAAAT
>JAIUZE010068514.1:0-20075 GCA_022085475.1 Heliosperma pusillum | reverse complement strand
TATATATATATATATATATATAGAGAGAGAGAGAGAGAGAGAGAGAGAGAGAGAGATGCAAGTTATAATGAGTCCACCTCCATAATTGAGTCCTTAAGTCCTAATTCTAACCATTAGATTAAATGAAATGGATGGTTGTGATTAAATTAGAGATTTTTGTAATTAAAGAGTGAAATTAGATATTAATGACATGCAGTCTACTTTTTGTACTCCCAATTCTGACAAATTCACAATAATTAGAATCTCATTGATTAGTGTTATACGTGAAAACAAAAAAATTCTTCATCTTCCCCTTATTTTTTCCCCCGACTCACTCATTCTTTTCCATTTGATGAAACCATCTTTATCACTCATTCTTTTCCATTTAATCAACCTACTTCTCTCTCTAAAGTTAAACATCCTTATCTTTTTTTCTCTCACCTGAAGGCCATCTTTCGTAGTCTTATATTTCATCACAAAGGACCTGTTATGGCTGACATGCAGATTATACTGCTCAACAATGGTAATTTTTTTATCCTAAATTTTGGATTCTTAATTAAGATTTGTTATATTGTTTTTTTTTTACAATATAATCGTTTTAGTTTTTGACGAAACTGTGTGGGTAATTATTTTTATGGTTTTAAGAAGAATGAACTGGTTTCATTTTTTAAATTTGTGTATGGGTTACCAGGTTTAAATTTTTGCATCATGAACGATTATTATTAACTGGAAAAATTTGATGATGAATGAATGTAGGTATAGATGATGATAAATTTCTTTATGTATAAGCAACTGGCTGAAGTTGTAGATGAATAAATTAGTTGCAGTAGTGTGGATCGTATAATGACGTCGGTTTAATTTCCTTGTTTGCTATAGACTAAAGTTTCATATATAGAGTAAAGTTTCATAATTTGTAGTTAGAGTTTCATAAATAGTAGTTAGAGTTACAGTTTCATAAATAGTAAGAGTTTCATAAATAGTACTTAGAGTTATATCCTTTATTGATTAAAGTTACGTGAAGATAAATTATAGTTACATAAGTCACTGTTGAATAGATGTGTCAGTCTAGTTCAAATTTCAGAAATTTCAGTTACAAAAATTCAAAGTTTCATTATAAAATGTTAAAGTTACATGTATATGTCTAAAAGTTACACAAGTTTAAAGTTGCACTAAACAGGTTTAAAGTTACAAAAAAAACCTTTAAAGTTTCATTTAGACTAAAGTTTCATAATTTGTAGTTAGAGTTTCATAAATAGTAGTTAGAGTTACTGCCTTTATTGATTAAAGTTACGTGAAGATGAATTATAGTTACGTAAGTCACTGTTGAAATGAAAAGTCAGACTAGTACAAGTTACAAAAATACAAAGTTTCATTATAAAATGTTAAAGTTACATGTAAAGGTTTAAAGTTAGAAAAAAAAACTTTTAAGTTTCATATAGACTAAAGTTTCATAATTTGTAATTAGAGTTTCATAAATAGTAGTTAGAGTTATAGTTTAGACGACTCAACAACAGTCAACAACACACTTCTATCCTTGATTATCTAAAGTTTCATAAATAGTAGTTAGAGTTTCATAATTTGTAATTAGAGTTTCATAAATAGTAGTTAGAGTTACAGTTTGGACGACTCAACAACAGTCAACAACACACTTCTATCCTTGATTATCTAAAGTTTCAGTTACAGGTGACGATAATACAACATCAACTGAAGGCGAGGAGGGATTCTCTAGAAGGGTGGAGGAGGAATTCACACCGTTCATCGGCATGGAGTTTGGAGATGTTAAGGAAGCTGTATCGTTTTACAAGGTTTATGCGCTTGCTTGCGGATTTGATGTCCGACGTTACACGACGAAGAAGTGGCGCGACTGATAAGTGAATATTTGTATGATTTTAACCCCCACTTTAGCTCGGTTTTGTATGTCATTTGTGCTTTGTTAAGCCACTTTATGAGCTAATATCGTCTTCTAGACGAATTCCTGTGTTCTAACCTGTTTTGTAGGGAAAGTGACGTTTCTACGCCCTTTTTCTATACTTTCGAACATTTGCCTAGAACCCGACGATTTGAAGAAGAAAGCTTGACCATGTCAAAGGCATTTCAAGAAGGTTCACTAATTCAAAAGAGTGAAGAAGTAAAGACGATGTCGTAGTTGTCGGAAGATCAATCAATTGGGCGGAAGAATTCATCGCTTTACATCAAATCCTATCGACAAACCCGATTGAAGAGGTCAAGGGGGATGATGGAAGTCAAGTCAAAGCAAAGGGAGATGAAACGTTAGTCAAAAGCTTCTAGATGAGCACTTACCCGATCGGGTAAGGGTGTACCCGATCGGGTAAGTGTGCTGCTTCGAGCAAAAATGCTTCAACTTCCTATTTTTGTCCTATATGTTTAATGCTCGACCTCTTCTCCACGAAAGCCTAATGCTATATATAGATGCTCCAACCCCTCTTCACAACTCACAACTCACAACAATCTCTTACACAACATCTCCTTTCTTCTTACATTTTTCTCTTTAGTTTAGTCTTTCTAGTTTAGATCATTTTCTTCTTGTGTCTTTAGTTCTTAGTTTATTTCTGTCCATTTCACATCAAAACATTAGTTTAGATCAATAAGAATTTCAATCTTTGTAATCTACTTTGTTGGGTTCAAGAGTTGTAATTCAAGGAACGGTTATTCTATGCGAGGGATTTCTATTATTGTTATCGCTTTCGTTGTTGATCGTCACCTAGGTACTTCTAATTTATCCTTTGTTTATTGTCCTTTATTATTTTCTATTTGATTGTTATTTTCTATTCATATTATCTTAGATTCATTTTCATGTTGTTATAATCGTCATTTCATTTCTTAGATTATCAAATAGCGTCGTTATTATCGCCTTATAGAGAGTCTTAAATTATTGTCAAAAACAAATAAACATGTCTATCCTAGTTTTCATTGTTAATATCATCTTGGACATAAACATTATCATGAGTGAGTAGTCACCTTTCTAGGGTGTAGGGTAGCCATGTTGAATTGACTAAAAGATGATAATTGGATAAAAGAAATTGTGCTTTTAAAACATTGTGTCTATGCATGTTTGGACTTTAACGATAGTTGACGATTCCTGATCAAAATAATTGACTAGTATGGAATTCTTTTCCACGGTAGACATACGAGAATTGAATAGACCAAGCATGACATGGTGGATTAAGACCTAGTAAATCGCCTAAAAGCCTGCTAGACCATCTGATCTATGATTGTAATGAACACATCATTCTTATGAACTCACAATGAATTATTTGCTTATCCTAAATCCAATTTCATCAATATGTCAATCTACATGTGTGAACCTACATCCCTAGATGCTTCTCATTATTGTTAATTCATCATTTGCTTTACTGTTTTCATTTTAGTTTGCTTTTATTTTGTTTTTATTTATGTTCTTTACTAGTTTAGAATTCAAAACCTCAAAACCCAGAAAATCGTTAGATAGAACTCAATTGTGAGACGATTCACAATCCATAGGAAACACCATCTTCCTGAGGATCGACCCCTACTTCCCTAATTACATTAATTTGTTATTAGCCTAGTCTGGGTAATTTATCTTTGTATCGAGCTCGCGACAAGCAAGATCAAATTTTGGCGCCGTTGCCGGGGAGCACGGTTTAATTTTCCTTTTTCTTGTGATTTTTATCGCAATCAGTTTTATCTAGTCTTTAGGAACCCAAATTCCTTTAGACCTCTCTTGATTTTTCATCTTAGCTTTCCAATCTTATGCCCAGATCTTCTAGACTAGGGACCCCTACTTCTTTAGACTCCGAACTAGAAAGAACTCTGCGTAGGAAACTAAAGCTATTCAACGAAATCTCAAAAGCTTATGATATTTCAAGTTTAGATCGTATTCGTGAGAAATTCTCGGATATCTTACCTAATCTTGAAGGAGAAGAAGATCCATTCTCATTTCCATTCTCAAAAACCAATCAACTTTCAATCAACACTCCATCTTCATCTTCACAAAAGAAAATGGTTCGACTTTCCGACCATTCCAAACCAACTGCAGATACACTTCCAAGGGGTATCGCTACACCTCAAATCACTGCCCAAAATTTCGAAATCAAACCTGCCTTCATCAATCTAATAGAAAGAAGTCAATTTGGTGGCAATGCCACAGAAGATCCCAACCTTCATATCCAAAACTTCTGTGACTATTGCTCCACAATTAGACAAACTGAAGTATCCCAAGAGCAGATTAGGAAAATGCTCTTTCCCTCCTCTTTAAGAGGAAAGGCAAAACTCTGGATCAATAGTCTTGAACGAGTTGCCTTAGGAATAGCCGACTGGGACGGTCTAGCTCTTGCTTTCTATCAAAAGTACTTCCCACCAGAATGAACCGCACTCTTACGGAGTCAAATTAATGGATTCCGTCAGAGAGGCGACGAAAGCCTTTATGAGGCATGGGAAAGATACAAAGAATTACAAAGAGAATGCCCTCATCATGGCCTTGATTCATGGTTCTTAGCTATCACCTTCTACAACGGTTGTTGTGGCGAATCACGTCGTATCCTCGACTCCGCTAACAATGGTCGTTTTGATCAAATCGATGTAGAAATAGCTAGTACAACTATCGAGTCAATGGCAATCCACGATTCTCAGTATAGCAACTCGCGTGCTATACCACTTAAAACCAAGCAGGACGATTCAAGTAAAGTAGCACTCCTAGAAGCCCAATTAGCCCTTCTGCAGCAACAAGTAGGAAGCTCTTCCCAATCCAAGGAACATGTCAATGTCACTAACCACGTAGTGGTATGTGAGACATGTGGGGTTGGAGGGCATAGTTTTCAAAAATGTAGAAGTTCGATAGAGCAAGTCAATGCCTATCAAGGATATAGACAAGGCAACGCTTTCTCAAATTTTTATAATGAAAACACAAAAAACCAACCTTTTTTGTCCTACAAAGGCACCAACATTCAAAATCCCCATCAACAAATTCAACAACCATTCATACCACACCAACAGAAGCCTTACAATCCACCTGGTTTTCAAAACCAGAGACCTTCATTACAACCTAACTTCAATCAACCTTACCAAAATCAACCTCAACACCAACCACCTCAAATTCAAAGCCAACCTAATGACTCATGCTTGAGCAAAATTGAATCCATGCTTCTTCAAGTTGTTCAAAAACAAGATTCAATGTTTGCTCAACTTCAAAAGAGTGATCAAGCTCAAAGTGCTGCCATCAAGATGCGTGAAACTCAAATGGCCCAATTGGCTGCCTCTAATGCCCAAAGAAAACGAGGCCAACTCCCACCTCATGGCGAACAACCGAGGGACACCGCAAATGCTATCACCCTTAGGAGTGGTACCACTTATACGGAACCTCAGCAACCCAAATAGCCAATAGTTGAGCCTACAAAAGAAGAGAGCCAAAAAGAAACCCAACCATCCACCGCTAAGGAAGCGGAAAACAAACCCGAAAAGAAGGATGAATCTGAAAAAGAACACATAAACATTCAAGTTCCATTTCCCCAACGTTTGAGGAGAAATCATAAGGAAACCCAGTTCAGTAAATTCATGGAAGTAGTCAAAAACCTCCAAGTAACGGTTCCCTTCACTGAATTAATCACTCAAATCCCTTCCTACACGAAATTCATGAAGGATATCTTAACTAAAAAGAGGACTTTAGATGATGTTGAAATCATAGCATTCACAGCTGAATGCAGTGCGTTATTGCAAAATAAGTCCCCTCCTAAGTTAAAGGATCCTGGTAGTTTCTCTATACCTTGCACTATAGGCACCTACATAATTGATAAAGCTTTATGCGATCTAGGTGCCAGTGTAAGCGTCAGGCCCTATTCCATCTGCGAAAAATTGAATATGAGAATTCTCAAATGCACGAGTATCACCCTGCAAATGGCAGATCATTCTCTAAAACAACTTATGAGAGTTTTAGAAGATGTACCTGTTAGAGTAGGAAGATTTTTCATTCCAGTCGATTTCATAGTGTTAGATATGGCTGAAGACTCGCAAATCCCTATCATTTTAGGAAGGCCATTTCTACACACTGCGGGAGCAGTAATCGATGTCAAGAATGGAAGATTGACATTTGAAGTAGGTGATGATAAAGTCATCTATAACTTAAACAGTGCAATGAAGAGCCCTATGCTTGAAGAGCCTTGCTGTTTCCTTGACATTGTTGACTCAATTATTGATGAATCTCTGTATCCATAATTAATTGAGGATCCTTTAGAAGCAATATTATTGTTAGAGGATATCTCTGAAAACGACAATTTTGAGATCAGTGAGCTGGAAAAGGACTTGACTGGAAAAGAGATACCGTCTGAAGAAGTCCAAGAGTTCATAAGCCTAATTGATACTCCTGCCAAGGCAGAAGTACATAAACCTGAACTTAAACCTCTTCCCTCAAATCTAAAATATGCCTTTTTAGATGAGTCTGAATATTGCCCAGTCATAGTGAGTGCTCTCCTAAATGAAAATCAGTTAAACTCACTATTGACTGTCTTGAAAAAACATAAGAAGGCAATAGGTTATAGACTTGAAGATCTCACAGGCATAAGCCCTGACTTTTGCATGCATAGAATCAATCTAGAAGGAGGCCAAAAACCTTGTGTTCAAGGTCAACGCCGACTTAATCCCAACATGCAAGAAGTAGTTAAAACTGAAGTCCTGAAATTGGTAGATGCTGGCATAATCTATGCAATTTCTGACTCGAAATGGGTTAGCCCTGTTCAAGTTGTTCCCAAGAAAGGAGGAACAACAGTAGTCAAGAATGACAAAAATGAGCTCATCCCCACAAGGATTGTGACGGGATGGCGTATGTGTATTGACTGCAGGAAGTTGAATCAATCAACTAGAAAGGATCACTACCCTATGCCCTTCATTGATCAAATGTTAGAGAGGTTAGCTTGCCACAAATATTTTTGGTATCTAGATGGTTACTCATGATTTTTCCAAATTCCTATCCACCCTGAGGACCAAGAGAAAAACACCTTCACCTGTCCCTATGGTACTTTCACTTATCGCAGAATGCCATTTGGCTTGTGTAATGCACCTGCCACTTTCCAGCGTTGCATGACTAGTATCTTTTCAGATTTTGTTGAAACTATCATGGAAGTATTTATGAACGACTTTAGCGTCTATGGCATTTCCTTTGATAATTGTTTGAAAAATCTATCCAAAGTACTAAAACGCTGTGAAGAAGTCAACCTTGTTCTCAACTAGGAAAAGTGTCACTTCATGGTGAACGAAGGTGTAGTTTTAGGACTCATCATTTTTGAGAGAGGTATTGAAGTGGATCGAGCTAAGATCCAAGTTATTGAACAACTGCCACCACCTGCTAATGTAAAAGAAATCAGGAGTTTCCTTGGCCACGCCGGTTTCTACCGACGGTTTATCAAAGACTTTTCAAAAATAGCCAAGCCCCTGACTGAGCTCCTTTTCAAGGATGCACCTTTTAATTTCACAAAAGAATGCCTTGAGGCATTCAACAAGATCAAACGTGCTTTAATCACCGCACCTATAATCCAGTCGCCTGATTTGAATCTGCCCTTTGAACTGATGTGCGATGCGAGTGATTATGCCGTAGGAGTTGTTTTGGGGCAAAGAAAGGAAAAGTTCCTTCATGCAATTTACTATGCTAGTAAAACCTTAGATCCTGCCAAATCAACTATGCCACCACTGAAAAAGAACTTCTTGCCATTGTCTACGCCTTAGACAAATTCCGTTCATACCTTATAGGATCAAAAGTCATTGTTTACACTGACCATGCTGCTTTGAAATATCTGCTTTCAAAGAAAGAGGCAAAACCTAGACTTATCCGATGGATTTTACTCCTTCAAGAGTTTGATCTAGAGATCCGGGATAAGAAAGAAGCAGAAAATGTAGTCGCTGACCATCTCTCAAGGATAAGAGTAACTGAAATAGGATTACCAACGCCAATTAATGATTCGTTTACTGATGATTCATTAATGGCAATTGCAGACTCTTCTCCTTGGTATGCTGATATTGCCAATTTTCTTGTCAGTCGCCAGCTACCTTCTGACCTTTCTTATAACCAAATAAAGAGATTTTTGCATGATGCAAAATTCTTTGTTTGGGATGACCCTTATCTTTTCAAGCAATGTTCAGATGGTCTGTATAGACGATGTATCCCCCAGTGGGAAGTTAAAGGAGTTTTAGAAGGATGCCACTCATCTGCTTATGGTGGTCATCATGGTCCGTCCAAGACCGTAGCCAAAGTCTTACGATCCGGGTTTTTCTGGCCCTCGATGTTTAAAGATTCCAAAGAGTTTGTTATGGCTTGTGATGCTTGTCAACGAATGGGTCAAATATCCAAGAGACATGAAATGCCTCAAAACGGCATATTAGAAGTTGAAATATTCGATGTCTGGGGTATTGACTATCAAGGACCATTCCCTTCTTCTAACGGAAATCGTTACATCTTAGTCGCTGTCGACTATGTTTCTAAGTGGGTAGAAGCAATTGCCACTCCCACCAACGATGCTAGAGCTGTGATACGGCTATTTAAGAAGATCATTTTTCCGCGTTTTGGTGTACCCTTTGCCGTGATAAGTGATCGAGGAACTCATTTTGGAGAAAAGCAGTTAGACACTCTGCTTGCCAAATATGGTGTGTATCACAGACGAGGATTAGCCTACCACCCTCAGACCAGCGGTCAAGTAGAAGTTTCAAACAGAGAGCTCAAAACGATTCTTCATAAAGTAGTCTCAAGATCTAGAACCGATTGGAGTAATAAGCTCGATGATACCTTATGGTCTTATCGCACGGCTTTCAAAACCCCGATTGGAACATCTCCCTATAGATTGGTTTATGGAAAGGCCTGTCATCTTCCTGTCGAGTTAGAATACAAAGCTTACTGGGCTATCAAAGAACTCAACTTAGACACTAAGCTTAGCGCTGATAGACGACTTTTGCAACTCAATGAGCTTGAAGAATTTCGTTTGCAAGCTTATGAGAACTCTAGGATCTATAAAGAGAAAACGAAGCGTTGGCACGACAAGAGGATAATTAAAAAAGAATTTAATGTCGGTGACCAAGTACTTCTTTTCAACTCCCGTTTGAAAATTTTTCCGGGAAAACTTCGATCACGATGGTCTGGACCATTCACTGTCACATATGTTAGCAAGTACGGCTATGTGGAACTAATGACTAGCAATGGTGAGAAATTCAAAGTCAATGGACACAGACTGAAACTCTACTATAGCAATTCTATCATCGGATGCTTAGATATTGTCTATATGGAGCGTCAATCCCCAACCCAATGATTTCATAGAAAAATTCGTCGAGCAGGACGTTAAACAAGCGCTTCTCGGAAGGCAACCCGTGTTTTCCCTTTTTGCATTTTTATTTTTGCTTTTTCCCTTTTACGTTGTTGTGGTAGATTTTCTTTGCAGATGAAAGAGTTTTTGAAGAATCTATGAAGACCTTTGATAAGTGAATATTTGTATGATTTTAACCCCCACTTTTGCTCGGTTTTGTTTGTCATTTGTGCTTTGTTAAGCCATTTTATGAGCTAATATCGTCTTCTAGGCGAATTCCTGTGTTCTAACTTGTTTTGTAGGGAAAGTGACATTTCTACGCCCTTTTTCTATATTTCCGAGCATTTGCCTAGAACCCAACGATTTGAAGATGCAAGCTTGACCGTGTGTAAGGCATTTCGAGAAGGTTCACTAACTTAAGGGAGAGAAGAAGCAAAGACGGTTTTGTAGTTGTCGGAAGACAAATCAATTAGACGGGAGAATTCATCGCTTTACATCATATCCAAGCAACAAACCCGATTGTAGAGTCAAGGGGGATGTTGTAAGTCAAGTCAAAGCGAAAGAAGTTGAAGAGTTAGTCAAGAGCTTCCAGAAGACGACTTACCCGATCGGGTAAGTGGTGTACCCGATCGGGTATTCCTGCTGCTCCAAGCATTGCGGCTCCTTCATCCTATTTTTGACCTATGTATTTATTGCCCGACCTCTTCTCCACGAAACCCTAATACTATAAATAGATGCTCAAGGATCATACACTCATGCATCATATACATTTTCTTACACAATCTTGTCTTATATTTCTTTTTAGCTTTAGTCTTTCTAGTTTAGATTCTCTTCTATTTTTGTCTTTAGTTCTAGTTTACTTTCATCCATTTCCTATCAAAACATTAGCTTAGTTCAAACAGAATTTCAATCTCTTGCATCTACTTTGTTGGGTTCAAAAGTTTTAATTCAAGGTACGGTATTTCTATGCGAGGGATTTCTATTATTGTTATCGCTTTCTTCGTTGATAGTCACCTAGGTATTCCTAATTTATCCTTTGCTTAATGTTCTTTATTGCTTTCCATTTGATTGTCATTTTCTATTCATATCATTTAGATTCATTTTCATATTGTTATAATCGCAGTTTCATTTCTTAGATTATCATATAGCGTCGTTATTATCGCCACATAGAGAGTCTAAATTATTGTCAAAATCACTTAAATATGCTTATCTTAACTTTCATTCTTAATATCAACACAACCATGAGTGAGTAGTCACCTTTCTAGGGTGTAGGGTAGCCACGTTAGAATTATTAAAATATGATAATTGGATAAAGGAAATTGTGCCTTTAAAACATTGTGTCTATGCATGTTTGGACTTTAACGATAGTTGACGATTCTTGATCACAATCATTGACTAGTATGGAATTCTTTTCCAAGGTAGATATACAGGAATTGAATAGACAAAGCGTGACATGGTAGATTAAGACCTAGTAAATCGCACTAAAAGCCTGCTAGACCATCTGATCTATGATTGTAATGAACACACCATTCTTACGAACGCTCAATGAATTATTTGCATATCCTAAATCTAATTTCATCAATATATCAATCTACATGTGTGAACCTACTTCCCTAGATGCTTCTCATTATTGTTAATTTATTATCTGCTTTATCATTTCCATTTCAGTTTGTTTTGTTTTTATTTATGTTCTTTATTAGTTTAGATATCACAAAATCCAAAACCCAGAAAATCATTAGATAAAACTCAATTGTGAGAAGATTCACAATCCATAGGAAACACCATCTCCCTGAGGATCGACCCCTACTTCCCTAATTACATTAATTTGTTATTAGCGTAGTCTGGGTAATTTATCTTTGCACCGGGCTTGCGACAGGCCTGATCAAATTTTGGCGCCGTTGCCGGGGAGCACGGTTTAGTTTTCCTTTTTATTGTGATTTCTATCACGATTACTTTTATCTAGTCTTTAGGAACTCAAATTCCTTTAGACCTCTCTTGATCTTTCATCTTAGCTTTTCTATCTTATGCCCAGATCTTCTAGACTAGGGACCCCTATTCCTTTAGACCCCGAACTAGAAAGAACTCTGCGTAGGAGATTAAAGCTATTTAACGAAATTTCAAAAGCTTCTGACATTTCAAGTTTAGATCGTATTCGTGAGAAATACTCGGATATCTTACCTAATCTTGAAGGAGAAGAAGATCCATTTTCCTCTCCATTTCAAAAATTCAATCAAGTTTCAACCAACATTCCATCTTCATCTTCGCAACCAAAAATGGTTCGACTTTCCGACCATTCTAAACCCACTGCAGATACACTTCCAAAGGGTATCGCTACACCTCAAATTACAGCTCAAAACTTCGAAATCAAACCTGCCCTCATCAATTTAATAGAAAGAAATCAATTTGGAGGCAATGCCACAGAAGATCCCAACCTTCATATCCAAAACTTCTTTGACTATTGCTCCACGATTAGACAAACTGGAGTATCCCAAGAACAGATTAGGGAAATGCTCTGTCCCTTCTCTTTAAGAGGAAAGGCAAAACTCTTGATCAATAGTCTTGACCGAGTTGCTCTAGGAATAGTTGATTGGGATGGTCTAGCTCTTGCTTTCTATCAAAAGTACTTCCCACTGGAACGAACCGCGCTCTTACAAAGTCAAATTACTGGATTCCGTCAGAGGGGCGACGAAAGCCTTTATGAGGCATGGGAAATATACAAAGAATTACAAAGAGAATGTCCTCATCATGGCCTTGATTCATGGTTCCTAGCTATCACATTCTACAACGGTTGTTGTGGCGAATCGCGTCGTATCCTCGACTCCGCTAACAATGGTCGTTTTGATCAAATCGATGTAGAGATAGCTAGTGCGACTATCGAGTCAATGGCAATCCACGATTCTCAGTATAGCAACTCGCGTGTTATTCCGCTAAAAGCCAAGCAGGATGATTCGAGTAAAGTAGCACTCCTGGAAGCCCAATTAGCCCTTCTGCAGCAACAAGTAGGAAGCTCTTCCCAATCCAAGGAACATATCAACGTCACTAACCACGTAGTGGTATGTGAGACATGTGGGATTGGAGGGCATAGTTTTCAAGATTGTAGAAGTTCAATAGAGCAAGTCAATGCCTATCAAGGATATAGGCAAGGCAACGCTTTCTCAAACTTCTATAACAAAAACACAAAAAACCACCCGTTTTTATCCTACAAAAGTACCAACGTTCAAAATCCCCACCAACAAACTCAACAACCATTCATACCACACCAACAAAAGCCTTACAATCCACCTGGTTATCAAAATCAGAGACCTTCATTCCAACCTAACTTCAATCAGCCATACCAAAATCAACACCAACCACCTCAAATTCAAGGCCAACCAAATGACTCAAGTTTGAGCAAAATTGAATCCATGCTTCTACAAGTTGTTCAAAAACAGGATTCAATGTTTGCTCAATTTCAAAAGAGTGATCAAGCCAAAGATGCTGCCATCAAAATGCTTGAAACTCAAATGGCCCAATTGGCTACCTCTATTACCCAAAGAAAACAAGGCCAACTCCCACCTCATGGTGAACAACCGAGGGACACCGCAAATGCTATCACCCTTAGGAGTGGTACCACTTATACGGAACCTCAGCAACCCAAAGAACCAACAGTTGAGCCTTCACAAGTAGAAAGCCAAAAAGAAACCCAACCATCCACCGCTAAGGAAGCGGAAGACAAATCTAAAAAGAAGGATGAACTTGAAAAGGAACCCATCAAGATCCAAGTTCCATTTCCGCAACATTTGAGGAGAAATCATAAGGAAACCCAATTCGGTAAATTCATGGAAGTTGTCAAAAACCTCCAAGTAACGGTTCCCTTCACTGAATTAATCACTCAAATACCTTCTTACACGAAATTTATGAAGGATATCTTAACAAAGAAGAGGACTCTGGATGATGTTGAAATCATCGCATTCACCGCCGAATGCAGTGCGTTATTGCAAAATAAGTCCCCTCCTAAGTTGAAGGATCCTGGTAGTTTCTCTATACCTTGCACTATAGGCACCTACACGATTGATAAAGCTTTATGCGATCTAGGTGCTAGTGTGAGCGTTATGCCCTATTCCATTTGCGAAAAATTAAATATGGGAATTCTGAAATGCACAAGTATCACCCTGCAAATGGCAGATCGTTCTCTAAAACAACCTATGGGAGTTTTAGAAGATGTACCTGTTAGAGTAGGAAAATTTTTCATTCCGGTCGATTTTATAGTGTTGGATATGGCTGAAGATTCGCAAATCCCTATCATTCTAGGAAGGCCATTTCTACACACTGCGGGAGCAGTAATCGATGTCAAGAGTGGAAAATTGACATTAGAAGTAGGTGATGATAAGGTCACCTACAACTTAAACAGTACAATGAAGAGCCTTATGCTTGAAGAGCCTTGCTGTTTTCTTGACATTGTCAACTCAATCGTTGATGAATCTCTGTACCCATCAATAATTGGGGATCCTTTAGAAGCAATTCTATTGTTAGAGGATATCTCTGAGAACGATAATTTTGAGATCAGTGAGCTGGAAAGGGACTTGACTGGTAAAGAGATACCGTCTGAAGAAGTTGAGGAGTTCATAAGCTTAATTGATGCTCCTGCCAAGGCAGAAGTACATAAACCTGAACTTAAACCTCTTCCCTCAAATCTAAAATATGCTTTATTAGATGAGTCTGAATATTGCCCAGTCATAGTAAGTGCTCTTCTAGATGAAAATCAGTTAAACTCACTATTGATTTTTTGAGGAAACATAAAAAGGCAATAGGCTATAAACTTGAAGACCTCACAGGCATAAGCCCTGACTTTTGCATGCATAGAATTAACTTAGAAGAAGGCCAAAGACCTTGTGTTCAAGGTCAACACCGTCTTAACCCAAACATGCAAGAGGTAGTTAAAATTGAAGTTCTGAAATTGTTAGATGCTGGCATAATCTATGCAATTTCTGACTCAAAATGGGTTAGCCCTGTCCAAGTTGTCTCCAAGAAAGGAGGAACAACAATAGTCAAGAATGAGAAGAATGAACTCATCCCCACAAGGATTGTGACGGGATGGCGTATGTGCATTGACTACAGGAAGTTGAATCAATCAACTAGAAAAGATCACTATCCTCTGCCCTTCATTGATCAAATGTTAGAGAGGTTAGCTTGCCACAAATATTTCTGTTATTTAAATGGTTATTCAGGATTTTTCCAAATTCCTATCCAACCTGAGGACCAAGAAAAAACCACCTTCACCTGTCCCTATGGCACTTTTGCTTATCGCCGAATGCCAATTGGCTTGTGTAATGCACCCGCAAATTTTCAGCGTTGCATGACTAGTATCTTTTCTGATTTCGTTGAGACTATCATTGAAGTATTTATGGACGACTTTAGCGTCTATGGCATTTCCTTCGATAATTGTTTGACAAATCTGTCGAAAGTGCTAAAATGCTGTGAAGAAGTCGACCTTGTTCTCAACTGGGAAAAGTGTCACTTCATGGTGAACGAAGGCGTAGTTTTAGGACACATCATTTCCGAAAGAGGTATTGAAGTGGATCGAGCTAAGATCCAAGTTATTGAGCAACTGCCACCACCTGCTAATGTAAAAGGAATCAGGAGTTTCCTTGGCCACGCCGGTTTTTACCGACGGTTTATTAAAGATTTTTCTAAAATAGCCAAGCCCCTGACTGAGCTCCTTTTTAAGGATGCGCCTTTTAATTTCACGAAGGAATGCCTTGAGGCATTCAACAAAATCAAACGCGCTCTAATCACCGCACCTATAATCCAGTCACCTGATTGGAATCTTCCATTTGAGCTTATGTGCGATGCGAGTGATTACGCCGTTGGAGTTGTTTTAGGGCAACAAAAGGAAAAGTTCCTTCATGCTATTTACTATGCTAGTAAAACGTTAGATCCTGCCCTAATCAACTATGCCACCACTGAAAAAGAACTTCTTGCCATTGTCTATGCTTTAAACAAATTCCGTTCTTACCTTATAGGATCGAAAGTCATTGTTTACACTGACCAGGCTGCTTTGAAATATCTGCTTTCAAAGAAATAGGCAAAACCTCGGCTTATCCGATGGATCTTGCTCCTTCAAGAGTTCGATCTAGAGATCCGGGATAATAAAGGAGCAGAAAATGTAGTCGCTGACCATCTTTCAAGGATAAGAGTAACTGAAATAGGATTGCCAACACCAATTAATGATTCATTTGCTGATGATTCATTAATGGCAATTACTGACTCTTCTCCTTGGTATGCTGATATGGCCAATTTTCTTGTCAGTCGACAACTACCTTCTGACCTTTCTTATAACCAAAGGAAACGATTTTTGCATGATGCAAGATTCTTCGTTTGGGATGATCCTTATCTTTTTAAGCAGTGTTCAGATGGTCTTTATAGACGGTGTATACCTCAGTGGGAAGTTAAAGGAGTTTTAGAAGGATGCCATTCATCTGCTTATGGTGGTCATCATGGTCCGTCCAAGACCGTAGCCAAAGTCTTACAATCCGGGTTTTTCTGGCCCTCGTTGTTTAAAGATTCAAAGAACTTTGTTATGGCTTGTGACGCTTGTCAACGAATGGGTCAAATATCCAAGAGACATGAGATGCCTCAAAACGGCATATTAGAAGTTGAAATATTCGATGTCTGGGGTATTGACTATCAAGGACCATTCCCTTCTTCTAACGGAAATCGTTACATCTTAGTCGTTGTTGACTATGTTTCCAAGTGGGTAGAAGCAATCGCCACTCCCACTAATGATGCTAGAGCTGTAATACGGCTATTTAAGAAGATCATATTTCCACGTTTTGGTGTACCTAGAGCCGTGATTAGTGATCGAGGAACTCATTTTGGAGAGAAGCAGTTAGATACTCTGCTTGCTAAATATGGTGTGTATCACAGACGAGGATTAGCCTACCATCCTCAGACCAGCGGTCAAGTAGAAGTCTCAAATAGAGAGTTGAAAAAAATTCTTCAGAAAGTAGTCTCAAGATCTAGAACTGATTGGAGTAATAAGCTCGATGACACCTTGTGGGCTTATCGTACAGCTTTCAAAACCCCGATTGGAACATCTCCTTATCGATTGGTTTATGGAAAGGCCTGTCATCTTCCTGTCGAGTTAGAGTATAAAGCTTACTGGGCTATCAAAGAACTAAATTTAGACACTAAGCTTAGCGCTGATAGGAGACTCTTGCAACTCAATGAGCTAGAGGAATTTCGTTTGCAAGCTTATGAGAATTCTAGGATTTATAAGGAGAAAACGAAGCGTTGGCACGACAAGAGGATAATTAAGAAAGAATTTAATGTCGGTGACCAAGTACTTCTTTTCAACTCCCGTCTGAAAATCTTTCCAGGAAAACTTTGTTCCCGATGGTCTGGACCATTCACTGTCTCATATGTAAGCAAATACGGCTATGTGGAACTCATGACTAGCAATGGTGAGAAATTCAAAGTTAATGGACACAGACTGAAACTCTACTATAGCAATTCTATCATCGGATGTTTAGATATTGCCTATACGGAGCGTCCATCCTCAACCCAATGATTCTAATGAAAAATTCGTCGAGCAAGACGTTAAACAAGCGCTTCTCGGGAGGCAACCCGTGTTTTCCTTTTTTTTGCATTTTTATTTTTGTTTTTCCCTTTTACGTTGTTTTGTTAGATTTCTTTGCAGATGAAAGAGTTTTTGAAGAATCTCTGACGACCTTCCTTGTCAAAAGTCCAAAAGACTAGCTTCAGGGAGTTCGCACTGACTAGTAAGTGTGACAACCCTCGCGAATGCGGAAATATAAAACATACAAGCATGATGAAATTACCCCGTCTGGACGGATTTACCCCATCTATTATAGTTGGTCAAGATGAAATTACCCCGTCTAGTCGGAAATACGGTATTTTTTTTAAAACTTTTATACATGCAAGATAGATAAAACAAGGAGTGTCAAAATATTACAAACTAAGTACGGAATATAACAAAGAGACGGAGTCTCTCAAAATGTTAACAAAGAACAAGTGTTTAGCAAACTAGCTAATTAACGACTAGAGGTTAATCTTCCAGGGACAACGCTCGCTAGCTCACACCCGAACCCAAAATAGCATAAGCAAAAAGCCATCCATGCAAGCAACCTATTCATTCATGAAAAACATGAACGCCACAATCAGTGGGGAGTAACTCCGGGTTCTCCCAGCCATATCACATTAAACGTACATAGAAGGAAATACAAAAGTAAAATCATGCATATATGAATATACATGTGAGATACGATAAGAATAAATAGGCAATTCGATAAATAATGATAAGAACATATGGAATACAAATCCGAATCCATCATGTTATTCAAAGACTCGGGGAAGACAACTCTTAGGCAACCGAATACGCTCACTAGGGCTTGCATCTCACCGTTAGCGGTATAAGTTTGATAAGATTGAGAATCGACAAACAACCATGCCAAGTCATGCAATGACCATGAATAAATCCATCATGTTATCATCCATTCAAACAACCCAATACATAGACGGTGCCCAATCATGCAATGACCATGAATAATATCATAAAATCACGCATTCAAGAACGACGACACAAGACGACATCTCTCACGGTAAATGAAACGCTAGCACCGTGCACCATGCAAGTATGATTAAAAGGCATCCAGAGACAAATTTCCCTGAACGCATTACACGATAAATTTCGTATATGAGCTAATTTCCTCCTCGGTAGGAACGATAAGGCTCCTAATCTAAACTGGCCAGATTCTCGGAATCACATTTTCCGATTCGACATGCGATAAAACGTTTCGCATCCAAGACTCGGTCAATCATAGACGCCGAGTACCCCAAATTCGGTAGATCAATTCACGAAAGAGGCGGAAAAGAGCACACGCCTCATAACAAGCGGTACGCTACATGCAAATAACACCACCTCGCAAGTACACAACATTTGACGGCCGGGTCGATCAACGCAATGCGTTCGCCTCCCAACAACGTCGTCGTATGCCCACTAACACATGCAATTACGCAGTAGGATACCTCCCCGTTCCGACATTCCAGCCTTACGAACGTGGAGGTAGCCAAGGGAATGAGAGTACAAAGCACAAGACAAAATAGTGCTCAAACCGTATCATTTGTAAAAACCGACTCAAAGTGGGAACATACCAAAAACCGTCACAAAACATGAGAATAGGGAATCATATAAGTTTAAATATGATAAACATGAGTCAATACATGATACATAAGCATTAGAACAAGTTTATGAAGCATAATGAATAAAAAAAACATAAATACCTCTCCAAAACAACGTTGTTTGGAAACCAACGAAAACAAGGGTCCACTTCAAACGGTCATAACTAGAGTTCTAGACATGAAAATGCAGAAATTCAAATTGGAGGTGATAGCTTATCCTCTTACGGTTCCAACGGTAGGTCACAAGCCCAAAACCAGCAAGTAACGAAGGAGATATGATAATTTTACGAAAAGGGGTCAGTGCAGTGAAACTGCACAAGTCACGACCGTGACATGTATTTCACGCCCGTGATATGTGTTACCAATTCACCTGAGAGCCTTCAACAAAAATTCAATCCTATCATTTCCAATTCTCATAATTCATTTCTAATAAATATCAACAATCAAAATTCATCATCAACAATCATCAAATAACATTAATCATCATCCATAACATGAATCCTAAGCTTTCTAATCGTATTCTAAATACGAATTCTAGCATATAAAGCATGTAACACACGTAAATGATATCGAGTAACCCTTCACCGTTACCTTTTCGCGTCTTTAAACGGTTTCTAAACCTTCCTAGTCTCCACCTACATACAATTAGATAATAAAAGATGAATATCATTCACCTTGAGAAAGACGGATAATTTAAAAAGCGAGAAAGACGGTAATTTTATTACCAATACGGATAGAGGAAGCTAAGAGGGGAAGAATAAGACGAACTTACGTGAATTTGAGCGAGTAACGAAGGAGTAGCGACGAATCTAAGCTTGATAAAAATGGAGTTTAGGTTTTTGGTAGTTTGATGAGGAAGAAAGAGTAAGTGGAAAATGAAAGAAGGATTTAGGGTTTGAGGGAGTATATGAAGGAAAAAGTCAACGAAAGTCAAACTCGCCTTAAGACGGGATTCTCATGGAATCTCGCGGAAATTCCAAATACGAACTCGGAAATTCTAAATTCGACTCGGAACATAAAATTCTAAATTAAAACTTAAATTTGCTGAAAGGTATCCGTAAAATATTTTCACTAGAAAAATAGGGTACATTTCCGGGTGTTACAATCACCCCACCTTTTAAAAAGTTTCGTCCTCGAAACTTGAGAGTAGAAAACAAAAGTATCAAAGACAAGAATCGGTTTTAAAAATTAACAAGAAAGCTTTTACAAAGGAAACATTTATGAAACGAGGTTCATCTCGAAAACAGTTTAAGGAAATTTTTTTTTTCATAAGTGTGAAACTTACTTACGGATCTCAAGAATGCTCGTCGCGAACGAGAACTCTAATTATCCAAATCAAAGCAATGTCGAAATAGTGAAATCGAAATTCAAAACAACGTTAGTAAGTGCAGGACTAGTTATCAGACGTCTCCAATAACAAGTGCAAACATCCAACCAAACGCAAAATCCAAATATACAAGCAAAAGAAATCCATTTTCTCCAAAAAGAGGGTACACAACCATCTTTAAACTTCTTTGAAACGTTAAATTAGAAATATAATATGGAAATTTGAAAGTTTTATCAAAGATAAAATCAAATAACACGACATTACACGAACATAGAGCGACTCGAACATAAAGTTCACAAATCACGATAACAAAA
>JAIUZE010068513.1:0-23154 GCA_022085475.1 Heliosperma pusillum | reverse complement strand
GCTAATTAGAGAATTCCGAAAGAAGTTGGAGCCAAACCCAACGCCTTTGACAAAGGAACAGGAATTGGAGGTCCTTCTGAACTGCAAGATTCCAAAAGAAGTCAAGATCCTACCACCTAAGGTCTCTAAGAATAAGGGTAGTGGTAAAAGATTGGTGAGTGGTAAAAATAAGGCAATTATGAAGGCAAAAAAACCGAAAAGATTGTGTGCTAAGTGTAAACGTATGTCACACCATGATAAAAGGAATTGTCCAAATGCTTTTGCAGAGCTTCCTCCCGAAGATCAAGTATGTGATTTTAGTTTCACTTCTGCTTTTTTAGTTCTGAAATGTGAATCTAGCTCCTGATTTTGTGAAACTTCGACTAGATTTTGTGAAACTTAGCCCTAGATTTGTGAACAAGTTCTGAAACTTTTGCTGTTTTTCTTATTTGGTGAATTTCAGAGCTTATTTTGTGAATGTAAGACTTTTTAATATGAATCTTAGAGCTTGTTTTGTGACACTTTGTTTAACAGGGTGATACATCAGGAGAAGAAGAAGAAGAGGAAGAAGAAGAGTGTAGAGAATGATGGCGATGTGAGCATGATGACGATGGAAAGAGAACAAGTTTTATTACGTTTACTTTGATTAACTCTTTCTCTTATCTTGATTTTGGGAAACTTCGACAAGATTTTGTGAAACTTAGAGCTTGATATTTGAACATAGAAGATAATATTCTGAGACTTCTATGTTCACCTTGATTTGTGAACATAGAAGGTCTGAAACTTTTGTTGTTAATGCCAGACCTTATTTTGTGAATGTCAGACCTTATTTTGTGAATGTCAGAGCTTATTTTGTGAATGTCAGAGCTTTTAATATGAATTGGTAGAAGACGAAGAACACGAAGAAGAAGAGTGTTGCTTAAAATTAACTGTAGGTTGTCTAGGCCAACTTCTCAATCCTATCCTTTTCCTTCATTTTCAATGGTTTACGGTGTTGATGTCGATTATTATGATTATGATTTTATTTTAACAGAATTTGATGTCAATCGTTTTAATATGAATCTATTGGATTTTGTTAGCCATGTTGTCATTTGGTTGTTATGAACATAGATATGGCTCTTACATTGGTTTGCGACTTGCAAAGTAATCGTCATCATACTCAAATATTGAAATTGGAAACTTTAATTACATTTAATTGGAAATGTTAATTGGACTACAATGAAAATTTAATACAATGCATTCAACAAAAATTCACGTTTGCTTCAACAAAAATTCTTTCGATTAACGTTTGCTTTGAAGGCTCATTTCTTGGCTTTATCAATAAGTGAAAACCTACACAAACAAAAACAAGTACAATATTCAGCAAAGTTAATTACGAAATATTCAGCAAAGTTAATTACGAAATATTCAGCAAAGTTATGAAGGAATGAAATTCACGTCATTTTTCGTATATTAATGAAATATAACGAAGTGTACCTTTTCGTATTTTTATCCCATTTGAGAAGTTCCAACATTATAGACTTTCGATATTCTGGAAAATTCTGCAAAGAGTGACGTATATTAACGAAATATATTCATGCTCCTCAAAATAGTCACTTTCGTATACTAATGAACTTACCTCAAAATAATCACTTTTCGTCCATAAACTTTGATCATCTAATGCACTCAACCACTTCAGCATAAAAACTCCACAATCATAACTAGATTCACAAAACAAACTCTTAGATTCACATAATAATGTCTGAGATTCACAAAACAAGGCCTCAGATTCACATAATAAGGTCTGAGATTCACATAATTAGGTCTGAGATTCACAAAAGAAAGTCTCAGATTCACAAAACAAGGTCTCAGATTCACATAATAATGTCTGAGATTCACAAAACAAAGCCTCAGATTCACATAATAATGTCTGAGATTCACAAAACAAGGTCTCAGATTCACATAATAAGGTCTGAGATTCACATAATTAGGTCTGAGATTCATAAAAGAAAGTCTCAGATTCATAAAACAAGGTCTCAGATTCATATAATAATGTCTGAGATTCACAAAACAAAGCCTCAGATTCACATAATAAGGTCTGAGATTCACATAATTAGGTCTGAGATTCACAAAACAAAGTCTCAGATTCACAAAACAAAGCTCTAACCCAGATTGACATACCTTGTTGTTTGTTGAGGAACATCCAAATTGACATCTTCATTAAGGTGCAGGTACCGCAAAGATTTGAAAGACTCTCCAAGAATAGTTGAAACGTTGAACAACTGAAAAGAAAAAGGCAATAAAAGATCAAATATATTTTCGGGGTATACTTTTAAAAGACTAAAAACAAATATTTTGAAAAAAAATCATACAATCTCTTCGGCATGGTTGTTGCCTTCATCCACATTTATACTTTGCATAGAGTCAAGGATGAAATTCTTTCGCTGCTTTAAGTCGCAGATACAAGCCCAACAATGCTTCAACTTCTTGCTATGCAAAGGAATAAAAACCTGAGAAAGTAAATGTACATCAGAAACCAATCAACAATACTTGTGAACAACAGTAAATAAATAACAAAATGAATAGCAGAACTGACCATGTCGATATGGCTACCATCAGCTGGAGTGTATTGGGGATTTATGTATTGACCCCAAATCTCTGGGTTAGTCTCTGCAATAACAGCCTGCATCTCACAAAAAGGCAATTTGTACAATTTTTTCGAAACAAATTTAAGAATGCAAAATACTTGAATATCAACGTCTAAAGGATTTGACGCTCACATATACTGTTGTTGGCAAGTAAAGCACATTTGATCTACCCACTGTGCGCTTAATCCCAACAATATCAATGATCTACAAAATAAAATTATGTTAGGAAAAAGAGACATCGAGTGAATCATCCAGTTTCACGAAATCAACTTAGTTTCACAAACTAAGATCTAGGATTCACAAAATAAGGTCTGAGATTCACCAAATAAGGAAACATGCATAATATTTACCTGATCCATAATAAGCCCACGCGATGTAAGGCTCTGCAACGCATCTCTAGTGACCTCCATCCACGGAGGGGACACCAGAACCTCACTTAATTATTGAACAAATGCAATTAGTACATATATCTCTCACAATTTTTTTTAAAAAAAAAATCAAAGAAAAAGTATGACATTACTGTGCAATTGCCTTTGTTCTTCTCCCAACACAAGTCACCAATTCCTTGTCAGTGAAAGGTAGTCCCAGAGAGGAACTCAATTCTAGTGCATCTTTTTCGACTATTTCTTTGGATAGGTTCCCAGAACATGTAGCAATTTGATGGCACACCCTCAATGCAAAGCGCCTGAGCTGAGCTTCCTATTAATGCAAAAAAAAAACCAAAGGGTTCAAAAAAACTGTGGAATATTAAAGTTGGTGCAAATGTATAAAAATTAAATTAGATGTTGAAAAGAAAACTTACAGTATTTACGGTTATTAGAGAATTAGTTTTGTTCCCTTTGTAATTCTCCAATATGTTCAGCAAATAGAGGTCATTATCAATTTGATTGCATTTCAGAATTGATTTTGGGACAAACACTTCAGGCATTGCCATCGAGGTAAGGCTTGTCACTGATGG
This sequence comes from Heliosperma pusillum, assembly GCA_022085475.1. Classification (NCBI taxonomy): domain Eukaryota; kingdom Viridiplantae; phylum Streptophyta; class Magnoliopsida; order Caryophyllales; family Caryophyllaceae; genus Heliosperma; species Heliosperma pusillum. The sequence goes on along the minus strand of JAIUZE010068513.1, from coordinate 19,590 downwards.
CAACTTTGATTGAAGAAGGTTGATGAGCCTGTCTTGCTGTATGAACAAAAGAGTAATTAGTGAGAGAAATTAAAAAGGTCATAGACTCAGAACGCAGTCCCAAAGTGGATACAAGAGACGTACCGTGGGTTTATAAAAAGGAGTGTAATCAACAGATATGTCTTTCATGGGATGGATGATTTGGCATTTGCAAGATTCTGGTCTTAGATCGAAACAAAACAAGAATGGTGGCCATGAGGGAGCGATGATTGGAGTCAAAATCTGAAAGACAGAAGAAAAAATGCACTGAATTAAAAAGACAAGTCCACCTTCTCATCTATATTTTAAAAATAAACGTAAGAACAGATAATAAAACCAAATAAAAGACTTACTAATTGCGCTGCAGCAACATCAACATTGTCCAGACACTGGAACAAAAATAGCATCATGTGTGAGTAATGGTTATAACTGAACTCCATGTAAAATGGGGTTATAGAGAAGGGGTAGTAAGACTAACACTAACACTGTCAGTGGAATGTGGCACAAATAATCGACAAGCAGAATCCCGTGATCTCAAGCTCTCACCACTGTTTAGGATTTCACACCAGACATTTATCACATCGGGAGATACTTGATCACCTTCAACCAAACTCTTCAATTGCCTCCTTGTCAATGTCTGGGTTTCACTTTTGAAAAAAAATCTCCCTGGAAGCATAGGTCACACACACATTTTAAGTAAGTTTCACAAAATCACCATCCAGTTTCACAAAACAAGCTCCAGGATTCACAAATTAAGTAGTAAGTTCAGGTTTCACCAAAAACACCTAACAGTTTCACTAAATCAGGTCCAAGATTCACATAACAACATCTAAGATTCATATAACAAGGTCTGACATTCACAAAATAACGTCTGAGATGTACCAAATAAGGAAAAAAATCAGGAAAATGTAATTTTTAACCACTTATGATAAGATAAATACCTTTCATCAAGTGATTCCACAAGGATGAAATCCAATACATTCTTCTCCGCTTGAGTAAAATCCTTGAGAATATTAGTGTTTCTTTGGAGATACGGAGATCGATAGACTTCTGCTGGAACTGTAGGCCTCTTGTTACGAACTGTCTTCACACGAACACCTCGACGAGTGTAAACAGCTGGAGTTTGTGTTATATCAACTAGATCTACTTCCACTGTGGGCTCAGAATGGTCAGGTTCAGGTTCGGCTTGATCAGATTCCGGTTGATCAGCTTCACCATAAGATGTGGAAGGTTCAGGTTGAGGTTCAGTTTCAGGTTGACGTTGAGGTTGAGGTTCGGTTTCAGGTTGAGGTTGAGGTTGAGGTTGAGGTTGAGATAAAAATTCTTCGGGTTGAGATAAAAGATGGTCATCAAGTGGTAGGAGCCTAAAGGATGGGCATTCTGGTTTTGGTGGTGAATGATGTGGCTGTATTGGTTGGAAGGCTTCATCCATAATCTCCAGTGCCGCCAACAAATCAGCCTCAGACCACCCAGTAATTCTCTCCGTATTCTCGGCACAACATCACAAGACAAAATATTCTCCTCGTTCTGCTCATGCTCCTCATTATCCACAATCTCCTTCTCCTCCACAGTCTTCCCATTATCCTCATGCTTCCTATTATCCTCATTCCCACACTTTTCTTGTTGGGATAACCTAAAACCTTCTGTCATACCATCCGCAGCTGCAACTAGTTTATCAACTGTTGGTGAGGAATGTAGCTTGCTGGGAGCTTGGCTAGCAAGACTTTTGTACTGCAAAAAGGCTTGAGCCAAGACCTTTGCGGATTCCGCAAATTTATCAACAAACTCACTAGCACTGCCTGAATTGCTAGATACAGCAGGAGCAGCAGTTTCAGCATGTTCAGATTGTTGTTGCTCAGGTTGTTGTTGTTCAGATTGCTTCACAGATTGATGTTCAGAAGAAGGAGCACCAAGACTTTTGGAAGTCTGCCGAAATTCAATTTTAAGAAGCGAAGAAGGTGCATGTGGCATATGCTGACTCATTACAAGTGGAGGCTCAACAGAACCCCTGCCAAAAGTTCTCGTCTTAGAATTTTTGTCGTTCAGTTCATCATTAATTCTCTTCGATATAGCTTCTGTTGTCCAGGTGGAGAGTGTCGGAAACTGGCGACTAACAAGGCGTGATTTGAAGACACACCGGTCTAGATAAACAAAAACCAAGGCCATAATTGGGCCACCAAACCAGTTTTCTTTCAACTGTTTGGTCTCAAACTCTTCCTTTTGCCAAGACTGAACTTGGTCAGCCAACTTCCTTTTGATGAAGTTGCACCAGTTGAAATCAGAGATCGAGTCGGTGTTTGCCAAACTTTTAAGAAGTTTCAAACTGGCCTGATTCCCTACAACACCCCCTAAAAGAGCGGAGAAAATGTAAATGATGAAATTGCGCTTGAAATCATCTCCGCCTTCTTTTTGTGTAGGGAGCTTGGCCAGAATGTCTTTGACATCAATGGAATCATTGCCGAATTGGCTTTTGAACTTCTCCAAAACAGACAGATAAACAGGGCACTTATCTCCATTAGACGCTTCAATGACAACATTTGGACCCATTGGTAATCCCAGGGAAAGATATATATCTTCCTCTAAAATCGGAAGCTTCCCGTCCAACAAGCATCCTTTAATCGGGTCATAATTCGAAACTAGCCAATATGTCAAGCTTCCCGGAACTTTCTTTATTTGAAGAAGCAATAGAGAACCAAATCCCATTTCTTGGATAGCTTGAATTTGTTTCTCTGATAGTGGACTATCCTCATTGTGAAGAAAGTGGTAAAGCCCAGCTGGAGACATCCGGGTCCTCAACACCGGCAATCGCTCTTTATAGTTTATTTTCTTTTTAGTTGGTTCACATACTTTACTAGTAGAGCTAGCTGGTGTTGATCGCTTTATATTAGGTCTGATATTCACAAAATAAGTTCTGAGATTCACAAAATAAGGTCTCAGATTAACAAAAGAAAGTCTCAGATTCACATAATAAGGTCTGAGATTCACAAATTAAGATCTGATATTCACAAAATAAGTTCTGAGATTCACAAAATAAGGTCTCAGATTCACAAAACAAAGTCTCAGATTCACATAATAAGGTCTGAGATTCACAAATTAAGATCTGATATTCACAAAACAAAGTCTGAGATTCACATGATAAGGTCTCAGATTCACAAAACAAAGTCTCAGATTCACATATTAAGGTCTGAGATTCACAAATTAAGATCTGATATTCACAAAACAAAGTCTGAGATTCACATGATAAGGTCTCAGATTCACAAAACAAAGTCTCAGATTCACATATTAAGGTCTGAGATTCACAAATTAAGATCTGATATTCACAAAACAAAGTCTAAGATTCACATGATAAGGTCTCAGATTCACAAAACAAAGTCTCAGATTCACATATTAAGGTCTCAGATTCACAAATTATGTGGCATCATGAGAACTAGATAATAATACAAATGTTGTACAAGATCCAAAATAAGGAAAAGAGACTTTCATTACTAGATAATTATACAAATGTTGTACAAGATCCAAAATGTAAAAAGACAACTAGATAATTATACAAAAGTTTGCCTTGATACAAAAGACGCTGCCTATAGATTACATTTAATTACAAAAATGATAAAGTTGAGCAGCTGTCCTATAGATCGAGCAAGAGAGGTAAATCCATATAAGATAAGGTTGCCCGAGTTAATAACTCGGTTGAAACAGCAACTGCTATGTCACGGTCCGGAGATGGCAGAGATAAATAATGAAGCAACTCATTGACGTGTGCGAGTGCAGTATCATCGAGAGCGGTAAGGTGTTCTCTTTGGAAATGATTTTGCTCTTGCTGACAATGCAAGAGAACTTGAGCTCCCATATTTTCAGTCATAAAGCACTTGCATCTTTTATAAATTATTCTATGACCCCTACGAATAATTCTCACACCATTGACATCATTGATATGGAGAGAAATTCCATGTGCAAGTCGAATGAGCGGTGCACTAGGGTGTATGAGGAAAAGCTGACACCAATTCCTACAGACCAACGCCATGTTTGCCTTCTCATGGTAAGAAGTAACTCGATTGAAAATGTTATTCATTAGATCTTGATTATTGAACACATCAAGTTGGGGTTGATAACGGTAGTTAGTGAGCTGAACATTCACTAAGGGATCAAATGAGAAAGTCATAGCCTCTTTTTTTTCTCTTACATAATTCTGGCCAAAAAGTGCTTGATCTTCTTCGAAGATATTGACTACCCACCCCTTGCACCAATTTTCCATAATTGGCTATGTATAAGTACTAGAAACCAGAAAGTAACCTACAAGCATCACAAATTGAACACTACAATGAAGGAAAGTAAAAATAGAAACTCGTAAGGAAAAGAAATTGAACACTACATACTGAACACAACAATGAACACTGCATGAAAAAAGGAGTAAGTGAAAGAGTACAAGCATTCTGTCCTTTTAAAAGGATAACATTCAACTCTAACAAGTCCGACAATAATCACAAAAGAAGCTGTAGGATTCACAAAAGAAGCTGTAAAATTCACACATAGGTGTCAATGTATATGTAATACATAAGAATTAACAAAACAAGACAGAAAACAAAACAAAGTCTGAGATTCACATAATAAGGTCTGAGATTCACAAAACAAAGTCTCAGATTCACAAAACAAGGTCTAATATTCACATAATTAGGTCTCAGATTCACATAATAATGTCTGAGATTCACAAAACAAAGCCTCAGATTCACATAATAAGGTCTGAGATTCACAAAACAAAGTCTCAGATTCACAAAACAAGTTCTAAGTTTCACAAACTAAGTATCAGTTTCACCAAAGTAGGAAAAAACAGGAAAACAAAGTAATTAGTCTTGAAAACAAGAAAACAGGAAAGAACGAAAGGACCTAAATCGACTGTGCTTGATTGCTAAGAAAGACGATGAAAACCTGCATGAAAACAAAGTAATTAGTCTTGAAAGTAATGTGATAATCATAAACAATTATAATAAATGACGAGAAATGACGAGTGTGCTTGATTATAATCATAAACAATTATAATAAATGACGAGAAATGAAGACGATGAAAATTATTGAAGAAGACGAGAAATAAATGACGATGAAGACGAGAAATAAATTATTGAATAGCAGTAAATAAATGACGATAAAGACGAGTGTGATAATGAATAGCAGTAAATAAATGACGATGAAGAAGACGATTATCATAAACTAACTAGATCAATCGCAAAACACGAAATGAAGACGATGAAGACGAAAGACGATGAAAAATGAAGAGAAAGTACCTAATTTGAGGACAATAATGGCGGCCGGAAGATCAGTAGTAATGGCGGTCGGAGGCTCAGTAGTAATGGCGATCGGACTAGTTGAAGACGATGAAAAATGAAGAGAAAACGTTTAGAGAGAGAGAGAAAGAAGAGAGAGAGTGGAGAAATGAAAAATGCCGTAATAATTGGAAAGATTGATTTTTATGGGGTATATATAGTGACACGTGGCATCATCTGGTGAGCCTACAATTTTTAGATCCAACGGTTTAGAATGTGTCCAGCCGCCTCATACTAAGAAGGGTGCCTCACATGATTCAATTTCTATATATATATATATATATATAGAATTAGGATCATGTGAGTCCACCCTATCTTTTTGAGTCCGTGAGTCCTAATATGAACCATTAGATCAAATAGATCTAAGGGCTGATATAGCGCGCAGATAGTAAGGGTATTTTCGTCATTTGACAACTTGATATATATATATATCCTTACCTTCAATCAGTATTCATAATTTTTCATTCAATTTCTATCTCTACTCTCTTTCTCTTTCTCTTTTTCTCCCCACGCTCTCTCTTTTATTCAACATCCTGCTCATCATTGTGAATCAATCTTTTCTTCTCAAGACTACACAATTTTATTTTATTCATCAACTATTATAATCTCAATGTCAGGTACTAATTCTATCTCTTATTTTTTTTCAGAATTCTTAATTTTGCTCTTCTTTTAATATGTTCTTTTTATGTATTAACCTAATTTATCCTTTTTCTCTTTTAATTAATTATTATTGAGTATGTTTTCTTTGAAATTTGAAAATTTATCAATTTTGCAATGAAGTATCAATGCCTAAGGATTAGTTCATCATTCCTTATATCGTTTTTAGTTTTTATTTACTTGTTTTCGTTTTAAATAATTTATGTGAATTAATATCACACTATATTCTTAAGAATATCACAGTCGTTTTAAATAATTTATGTGAATTAATATCACACGGTCTTCTTAAGAATATCACAATCGACACTATATTATAATTTATGTGAATTAATATCACACGGTCTTCTTAAGAATATCACAATATGAACTATATTGTAATTTATGTGAATTAATATCACACGGTGCTAATATGAAGTCATTCTTTCAGTTTTTCATTCACTTACTCTCTCTTCTCTTATTTTGTGCTCCTTTTCCTAACTTCTAACCTAATTCTTCTCTGTCAATTCGTTTCTTCTCAAGCAAGAGATAGCATTTGATTTTCTTCATCATATTTAGAATTGCAATGTCAGGTATTATTCACTCTTCTTTTTATGAGAAATTTTAAATTCGTTAATTGTTTTTATTTGAATTAAATGCACCTAAGTATTCTTTGATTATCATTATTCTGATTTTCGTTTTAATTGATGTATCACTTCTTTTCATTTTAATTGATGTCTTCTTATCATTTCTTTATGTATGTTAAGGATCATCATTATTATTATTTTTGTTTTATTTCTTCTTTTTGCGTTTTTATGATTCATATATTGATTTATCGATGTATTCTTATCATCTCATTTTATTCTTCTATTTTTGTTTGTGTATTCACTTTTATTTAGCATGATTTCTGTTAAGATTTGTGTTTTTATCAAGTTTTCATAAAAGTATGCTTTATCTTTGTTATTTTTCCTTTTGTAAATATTTTTTTTTTGTTTACCTAATTAATGTGAATTAGTATAAGACGATATTCTTAAAAATATCACATGCTGAAATATATTGTAATACATTGATGTTTAACTAATTACTGTAAATTAGTATCACACGTTATTTTTTAAGAGTATCACATGTCATTCTTAACAGTATCACATGTTATTCTTAACAATATCACAGTTTGAACTACACTTAATTGTTAATGAGAGGAAACAATGATCAAGTCATATGACTTCAAGTTAGTGATTTTTCTAACAACATACATTTATGTTCCTTACTTATATATGTCTATATTTTCTTTTGCTTTAAAGATGCTACTAAAATTATGTTTTGTTTTTTGTTTTCCTTTTTGCATATTTTTTCTCTTGCTGAGGTTGGTTAAGAGTTTGTGTTGATGCTAAAGAAATTTATTATAATTGTACATCATCAACTACGCAAATCATCTTGTTTTTTTGTTATTTCTTTTATAAAGACAAATTCTGTATTGATAAATATTATTCCAAGCGGTTACAATTTTGTATTTTTTCTACATTTTTGGTCAACAATATGTTACTCTATCAAGTTGTACAACTTGTTAGAAAAAATATCAGTGTATCTTAGTAACAATAGAATACTGTTATCAACATTTGCCATTTATTTTGTATTATGTTTTCACCACTTTTTAATATACACTTTATAAATTTAGAAGTATCGCAATTTATTAGTAATTATGTGGCAATTTATTAGAAACAATGTCACGCGTTATTAAAAACAACTAGTTTTAAACCCCGTGAAAATTCACGGGTCCCTTATTAGTTTTTCTTTTGTTTGATAATGAGATTGCTAACACAAAACTTATTTGGAAGAATGATAGTCATGTATGGATAATTAGATGAGATGAGATATAATGGCAAAAAACAATTGTCATTATCATGAATGGTTGTTTAGACTTATTACATGTACATATGGCAAAAGAGCAATATAAGATATACGTATGAAAAGTCATACATTATGATCTATAGGATCGTTTCAAGAAGTCACTCACTGCTTCAATAAAGTTAGTAATAATACTCAAGAAATAAATATGAGTAAATCATTTCATTGTATAAGTTTTAGATTTATATATTTCTAGAACTTTACTTATTGCGAATAATATTGCAAGCAAAGTATGATCATTGTAGGTATGATTTAATTAACTATTCACTGTCAGAAAACAGTACTAAGTATATGCAAAATAGGTAAGAAAGTTTTAGTATATACGCATAATATTAAGATTGTAACCTTAATTGTTTTAAATTAGTCTACTCCTTCGCACGTAGGACAACGCATAGGAGAAATGAAATTAACAGTGATCTTCTAATCGAGTGATTGAGTATTTGAGTCTGACTTGTGCGAATAAGCAATAAGTATTTTTCTCGTTCATATCATAAATTCTTAGCCTGGAATTCCTGTCAAAATCATTTGCTCTACTTTTATTTTATTCTTGATAAGATCCCTTTTAATGATAGGTAAATAGATAATTAGCGGATGAAGTATTTAGGCACGAACATAAAAAAATCTAGTGTATAAAGTAAGGGCAACTGCCAAAATCTAGTTCATTATACTTCTTTTGTGGTAGAGTTGACTGGTTCACTACAATTTTATTGTCCCATCGAGAAATAGTACAGAGTATCATAATAAATTTGATAAAACCAAAATATATTAAATCCTTAACTTAATCACCATGCATTGAAATATAGTAAGTCATTGATTTTTACTCTTACGTACAACAAATTTAGGCGACAAATAATGAAAGAAGGCCCCAAAGCTTGTAAACTCTACGAAAGCAAAGCGAATCCCAAAAACAATTACTCCGTAATTCATCATAAGAAGGGAAACCGTGTAATGCGAAAGTAATGCTCCCAAAATATAATACTTAAAATCTATTGAAGGAGGAGTAACAATGTCCTTTCACAATATTATGTATCAGTTGGTCTCTCTTGTGACGGTTACAAGCTTGTGACGGACTAAATGTGATCATTTTATGATAAAACGTAATCATCCTTAAAATGTTACCAGTCATGTAATGGTTACATTTTGCATAAAAATAGTCACATTTGCTCCGTCACAAGCTTGTGACGAAAAGTGCCCGTCACAAATGAGAATTTGTGATGTGATTATATATTATCATACCCTTGATCAAACACCTCATGTGCAACAAATTTATACGACAAATAGTGAGAAACGTAATGCAATGAGACAAAGTCCTCTCTAGAACCACCTTATTACCAAGTGAATTCACAATTTTCTTGACAGTACTCCGCTTATTTTTCACATAATCTTGTCTGAAACAATTGGTTCAATCAATAGAAAAACATCAATGTTGTATTCTATCTCAAATCACGAAGTCAAATAATTATAATCTAGAAACCATTTAGTAATGGAAGATAGACAAACTAAAAATAATAAAATAATAATAAAAAGGATTAGTGGAAAATAAACGCACCATTTACATTGGAGATCAAAAGTTGAAACATTGGTAATCGAAATAAGGGTGTTTAATCTATATTTATAATAGAAAAGGAAGAGAATCGAGTGAGCCAAAATCATAGTAGGACAAAAGGACCTCTTCAACTCCTTTGTTAAATTCCTACGAATTAATTAAAGAAATTATTACATGACATTCAATGGATAGTTAGTGGAATTTATTAAGAAATAAGGGCTTAGTAGGAGCTGAAGGGGTGGGGGATTAAGAAGAGAAAACTCATTTATTTTGGTGTTTTAGTATAGCATTATTTTTTGTTTATATACACATTTTATTTTAATTGTAATTTTTTCATTATTTATCCCATTAATTAATGGGGCTAATTCATTAAAGTAGTAGAGATTTGTGTTTTAGATGTTTGTAAAGCTATACAATGAAAGGATGAGAGAGTTACATGTGGCACTCGATGTTAACCTTTTTATAGTATTGTATAGATATCACACATTATAACAAGCCATATCACATGAAGTGATTGACAATATCACACAATGTGATTAACAATATCACCCCCTGCCAGTAACAATATCACAATTTGCCAGCTTCAATATCATCATATGTCATATATCTATTGGACTGACTTTTGAAGTCTTATGATAATGAAGTATCACAATCATTACCAAAGAATATCACACTTCACAAAAAACAATATCACAAATAAAAAGAATGATTACGCCCTTCCAATTTCGTGATATTAAGAAACAATATCGCTAAATACAAGACACAATATTATTACTGATCTTAAACAATATTACAAAATTCCAACGACAATACAAGGTTTTGACAACTACTACTTACATTAAGATTACTTATTCTACCAACTTTACATCAATGCACTTTTAATTAAAGTTTTCTGTCAACATATTCATATTAGTCATTTTAATTGCTTTCTCTAACTCTACTTCTACGACTTGCAACAGTCTTTACCATCCTTTTGGGGCTCTTCTTCTTGATCAGCATCATCTTGTCCATAATCAGACCGTCTATAAATCAAACGCAAATAAACAACAGTTAGTATAATTTAAATCATTATTTTGGTTCCTAATATCATTCTAGAACCATTTTTCAGATTTTTTTCTTTTAATCTTGTTCTTAGAGAGTAAAAAAGTATGGGTAACTCAATATAATCCTTCTTGGTAATGAAAAGTTACACATAAACTTCATTTTGGGTAATAATTTCCTTAAGCTAAGGCAGTTGTACAAAGACATTACAGACAAATTTGAACGGTAAAAAAAGAAAAACCCAATAAAAAAATAACGTTGATGCAAAATGCTCAACAAGAATATGTCCAACACTAAGCGCCACATCAAGAACAAATGCATGCTTAAGAGCAAGACCTAACTTAACAAATGACTCAAACTAGTTAGTGAACTCAGTCAAAGCATATGCCCAGGATAAGTCGCCAAAAAATTATCAAGAATTTAATATCAAGTTCCCCAAAATCAACTAACCACCAAATTTTAAAGCACTTATTTCTTTCATAAATTTCAGTAGAATTTTTGAAATTTAGTGTTAATCAACCACAACACATTTGTTGAATCATAACATTTGCACGTACTGTAAAACAAAATGTCACAATAATACTATTTCAAAACATAATATATCATTTTAATTGTGTTAATCTAGTTACCATGTCAGAATTATGGTGATTAAATATCACTAATGCTGACGTTCAATATCAAGCTTTACTACTAACAATATCGCAATTTTGTCACTGTAACGAGACATTAAAAAGATAATGTAATGTGCTTTAAAATTAATATGTATATCTACATTACTCAATTAGTGAGTACTACATATTAATTTCTCAGTCAAACAAATTCAATTTCGTAATATGAACCCTAATTTGTCATAATGAAACAAAATTAAACCCTAGCTTTTGCAATTAAACAATTTCATATAATAAACAACTACAAAATACAATTAATTATACCTAATTAGTTTGATATGCTGGTATATTCACAAAAAAACGTTCAATATCATCTACAATTAAAATATTTACAGATTTAAAGCAAGGACATGAAACTATCACAAATCACTCAACAATTACTTCAATTTTTTTATATAAAAATTCTTCTAATTAAACATACATACAATAAAATCGAACAAAATCAACATACATAATCAATTTAATAGCATAATTGTATTAAAACGTAGAAATTGAAAAAAAATGTACCTGCATGATTTTAGAGACAAAACTAGTGAGATTATACAATTGTAGTGAACAGATTGATATAAAAAGCTGAAATCCAATTGAAAGGCTGTTGAAATCGAAGAAGTTTACATAAATTTTAAAGAGTATTTTGTGAGAGTTTGAAATTTGATTTTTAGAGAGAGAAAAAAGTCCTTGTGTTTGGCTGAGAAACACACGTTTTTGTGGTTTGTAATTTGGACCTACGTGGCTCAATCTCAGTGCTTCATTTGTTTTAGATCCAACGGTTGTTGTAAGGACTCACGGACTCAAATATTTAGGTGGACTCACCAGATCTTGCCTCTATGATCCGGTGAGTCCACCTAAATATTTGAGTCCGTGAGTCCAGCTATACAATATCACAGAATATACAAAACAATATCACTGGTTATACTAAACAATATCACGAAAAAAAACAGCATAAAAGGGTTAAAAATATTTTATGTCATACTACTCGCCGTTGACGACCACTACCAACCCACCAATATCGACGACAATCCAAGCATATAGATGACACAAACAAACATTTATCCACCATTGCCATCACCCATTATTTATCCAATGTTTTATTTCCAATCTCCATATTCCTCCACCCATACACATTACTCCTACTCGGAGCTCACACCACCACCAATCACAATAAAAAATTTAATTGTCATCGCTAAATTAGGGGTCTCGTCGTTGGTTATGAAGAAGAATGCCGGAGGCAAAGATGCTAAGTAGAGAAGAAATAGGATAAAAGAAGCTATATACAATAAACTCCGGTGAAACGCCGATAATAATGACTTTCCGGCATGCAAGGGCGAGAGAATGATGGTGTTTGTGGAGCTTCGATACCGGAATCAATTGGTGTGAAAAAAGTATGAGAAAAAAAAGTTAGTAATAGTGGGCGAAATTTATGTTCAGTGGTGTGATATTGTACAGTATAACCCGTGATACTGTTTAGTATAACTTGTGATATTGTATCCTGGACTCACGGACTCAAAAAGATAGGGTGGACTCACATGATCCTAATTCTATATATATATATATATATATATATATATATATATATATATATATATATATATAGAGAGAGAGATAGGTTCTTATGAGTCCACCATTTTTGTTGAGTCCATGAGTCCTCATCCTAGCCATTGGATGAGGGAGATGGATGGATGAGATTGTAGAGACAAAAGCACACTTAACACTAATCAATTACCTATGCACTAATTAATTAACTTTCTCTCTCTAGCCTTTAGTTAATCACTTTTGAGCACTTTTAAGTATCTGAGATTTATGAGTGTAACTTCAGCCCCTGTTTGTGAAACTTCAAACAAAAATGTGATTTCGACTATATAAATTTGAATTTATGAAACTTCAAGACAAGTTTATGTGATTTTAGACTTTTTATGAGTGTAACTTCAGTCATTACGAGTGTAACTTCAACCATTATTTATGTAACTTCAAACTAAAATGTGATTTCGACTACATAAATTTGAATTTTTGAAACTTCAAGACAAGTTTATGTGATTTTAACCTTTTTATTAGTGTAACTTCAATCATTACGAGTGTCACTTCAATCATTATTTGTGTAACTTCAAACCAAAAATGTGATTTCGACTACATAAATTCAAATTTATGAAACTTCAAGACAAATTTAAGTGATTTTAGCCTTTTTATGAGTGTAACTTCAATCATTACGAGTGTCACTTCAACCATTATTTGTGTAACTTCAAACTAAAATTTGATTTCGACAACATAAATTTGAATTTATAGTGGATCTTTATGCTTTAGTCTTTCCTCGTGTAACTTCAGTCCAAACTAATGTAACTTCAGTCCAAACTAATGTAACTTCAGTCGCTTTAGTCTTTCCTCGTGTAACTTCAGTCCAAACTAATGTAACTTCAGTCCTTAACTATGTAACTTCAGTCCTTAACTATGTAACTTCAGTTATATAACTCTTAATTGTATAACTTTAGTCTAAAATAATGTAACTTTAGATCTGGATTTAAAATAAATAAATAAAAACATAACAAATTTGAAAAAAATAAACATAAAAGATAAAAAAATGTGTAACTTCAGTTACTAAAAGTGAAACTTCAGTTAGAAACTTTAGTTACTATATGTGAAACTTCAGTTACTATATGGTTTTTTAGATCCGAAAAATAATAAACATATATGTGAAACTTCAGTTACTATATGTGAAACTTCAGTTACTATATGGTTTTTTTAGATCCGAAAAAGTAATAAACATAAAAAACTTGAAAAATAATAATGAGATCTAAAAAATAAAAACATAAAAACTCAGTTTTTAATAATGTAACTTTATTATTTAAAAGTGTAACTTTAAGGCTTAATAGTGTCACTTTAAGGCTTAATAGTGTCACTTCAAGGCTTAATAGTGTCACTTCAAGGCTTATAAGTGTAACTTTAAGCCTTAAAAGTGTAACTTCAAGCCTTAAAAGTGTAACTTCAAGCCTTAAAAGTGTAACTCAAAAAAATCAGATCTAAACATAACAAACTATAAGAAATAACAAAATTAAAAAACAACCAAAAAAATAAATATAGAAAGAATATCTGAAATATATGTGACTTTAATAAATAAGTGACTTTAATATAAAATATATGTGACTTTAAAAAATAAGTCGTGTAACTTTAACAGAGAATTTGTGTTACTTTAATATACAATATGTGTTACTTTAGTACACAATATGTGTTACTTTAGTAGACGTCATTAACATTTGAAACCTTTTTATTAGATCTAAAAAAATGAAAAAAAAAAAAACTAAACAAAACAAAAGCTACTTCAGTAAACAAAAGCTTGTTTGGTAAACAAGCAAAACAAATCTGAGAAAGGAGAAGGAGGAGGGAGGTGGAAGAAGGGAGGAGGGCCGCGGCTGTCCGTGGTGGACAGAGGAGGGCCGGAGGTCGGTGGAGAGGAGGAGAGGGCCGCCGCAAGTGGAGAAGAGAGGACGGACGGCGTTGGAGAGGAGAGAAGGGAGGAGGGTCGCGGGTGGTGGTGCAGGTGACAGGGGCCGTAGGTGTGGTGAGGGGACGGTGGAAGAAGAGAGTGGTGACAGGGGTGACAGGGGACGGTGGAATAAGGGAGGGGATGGCCGGATGTGTGGTGGTCGACGGAGGCCGGCGGTGTAGTGGTCGACGGAGGCCGTTGTGAGGAAGATGAGGAGTTTTTTTTTTAGATCTAGGTTTTTTGTTTTTGTTGGTTTTGATGGTTGGTTTGAATTTAGAGAGAATAGAGGAGGGTGTTTTAGAGAGAAGGAGGAGTATTTTTTAGAGAGAAGAAGAGATTGTTTTGAATGAATTGAATTGGGTAGAAAAAGTAGGTTAAATGGATAGATGTATTAGTGGGTTTGATTAGTGAGGATGTGAGAGAAGTGGATTAAACACCCACTAATGACCATTTTCTTGTTTTCATCTCAACCCTTCATTTCCAAGATCCAATGACCTCTAATAGGACTCATGGACTCACTATTTTGGGATGGACTCTCTTGATCCTTTCTCTATATATATAGGATTGGGCTCCTGTGCGAACCTATACTTCAATGCGAACTTACGAACTGACTTATATACTGTGAGAAAAAGACACGCGCTTATATCTAAGACCTTTAATTTCCTTCCTCTGCTCCATTAGACCCCCCACACTAAATATCCCCCAATTCTATTTCTCACTCATCACTACCCACGACCTTCGATCGCCGACGTCAGACTCCTCACCGACAAATCTCCGGCGACCAAGATCAAATAACCCATCAGATCAAATAACGCACGACTAAGATTACCACTCTTTATCTCTCACAAACAAACCCTAAATCCTACCACTTCCCGACAACCTCACAAACACTACTTCTAATATCTCCTTCTCCGACACTGTCCTCTGACGACCGGTCTCCTTCTCCGACTTATATCACCAACGGCGTTTAGCTGTCGTCGGCGGCATGATATTTATCTCACTATTTCGTAGCGAACAACAATATTAATCCTATTTCGTCCAAACTCATCGTACCAATCCTCCAATTTAGATCAAATTCCGGAGATTCTTCGTCATGTAAGTTTATAATTCGAATATTTTCATTGTTTTTATTAATTTCTTTCATTATTTTCTTAACTTCCCCCAAATTTACCTCAATTTGAAGAAATTTAACCCCAATTTCATTCCTGCCGCATTTTCCCCAAAATGGCATCAACAACTTCAAATTCAATCGCCTTTCATGCGTCTAGTGCGGTTCTTGGCTTAATTGAAGTTCTCTAATTAATTCACGAGTTTCAGTGTTCTCACAATTTTTATGATCAATTGTTGGAGTATTTTTCTGTTCAGGAATTGCTAGATACACTCAATTTGATTGTGTCATAGTATCTTGACTCATATTAGCCATTTTTGCCTTATCCGCGTTAAGTTGATAAGATGTAGGTGCATGCTCTTTTCTGTACATATAAAGACAACCATGGAAAATTGGTGCAAGGGTGTGTTGTCGATATTCAAGAAGAAGATAAATCACTTTTTGTCAAGAATTATGTAACCAAGAAAAAACAGTCTATGAGATTTTCATTTGCTCCGTTAAAGGAAGTTAAACTTATTGGCAACCGGTATCAAGCCCAACATGATGTTTTTAATAATCAAGATCTCATGAATAAAATATTCAACCTACTTTATAGTCATGCGGATAAAGCAAAAATGGCTATGGTGTGTACAAATTGGTCTCAATTGTTCCTCTTTCACCCAACTGCACCTCGTATTGAAGTTGCGTACATGGTGTCTCTAAGAGTGAATGATGTCAATGGTGTAAGGATTGTTCGACGGGGCTCTAGAATAGTTTCTCAACGCTGTAAATGTTTTATGACGGATGATACTACCGCTAGACTCATCCTGCATTATCAACAACAAAAAAAACGATATCAGAGTGCTCACCTTAATGTTCTTGATGATATTGCAATTGGACAAGTTAATGATTTGTTGCGTGCTCTGGCCACCCCATCTACGGCGCGTAACACTGCAATTGACATTGCAGCACATTTACTAACACGTTCAAACTTATCTCATCTTGATGATGTATTTGATGTATTAGGTGTGATATAAGTAAATTAAAAACTTATCACATTTTGCGAATGTACTGTGTACCTGTGTATTTTAAATATATTGATCTTTTTGTTGAACTTTTTAATATGTATAATTATATTAGAGTCGAGTTTGTATCAAACTTTGTTGTATTTTATAACAGTAGACCGTTTTGTTGTTGTATATACGTTACCTTTGTTGAAATTGTTGCACTGTTGTATACATACCTGTCAATACTTAGATACATTCCTTTTAATATACTAGATACACTCCATAACACTTGTTGGTATTCTTTTTAAACAGTTGATCATCGTTTTAAATTTACAAAAATGAAGGAGTTGGTGACAACTAATGATGGTGGAACTACAAATAAAGAAAATAAGAAAACTACAGGTATTGATACACATCTTTAAATTGTTTAATACATGCGTCTATTACGACATATATTCCTTTTGAGCAT
Source organism: Heliosperma pusillum (assembly GCA_022085475.1). Lineage (NCBI taxonomy): Eukaryota > Viridiplantae > Streptophyta > Magnoliopsida > Caryophyllales > Caryophyllaceae > Heliosperma > Heliosperma pusillum. The sequence continues at coordinate 2,426 of JAIUZE010068513.1, read as the reverse complement.
GCCTTTTGAGCATGCCTTTTGAGCTAGATACAAATCTATGACATGCTGGATACACTCCTTTTGGACTGCTAGATACATTTTATATTAGTGTATCTAGCACTCAAAAGGAGTGTATCCAGCAATACACAGGAATGTATCTAGCATGCCTTAGGTGCTAGATACAAATCTATGGCATGCTGGATACACTCCTTTTGGACTGCTAGATACATTTTATCTAGATACATTTTATATTAGTGTATCTAGCACTCAAAAGGAGTGTATCCAGCAATACACAGGAATGTATCTAGCATGCCTTAGGTGCTAGATACAAATCTATGGGATGCTGTATACACTCCTTGGATTCCCGGGCAACATCTTTATACGACTCAAGGTTATATTATACTTTGGTCGTTAGTTTACCTCAGCACTCTCAGCATCTAAACTCTATTTTAAACTAGACTATTCATGAACTGACTAACTACCATTTTGAAGCTTACAATATGCCTGATTTGTAGGTACATGACAAGTTTAGTGGATTATTAATCCGTCAGATTAGTTGCTACTTGCTAAAGATGCTAATTAGTATAAGTCATCTAAACTAATTTTACGCTATATTTCAGATTTTTTTATTTTTTTTGGAGGTGTTAACTGTTAAGTATAGAGCCGGTTAGTTTGTCAAATGACGGTTCTTTTTCGCTTGTAAAAAACGTACTACGAGTACTACTTTCATCGTCTTAATTTTATTTTTCCTACTATGACTTTCTATTACGATATACATTCATTCAAGGTGCTAGATGCATTTCTTTGTTGGTGACGTTTTCACTCTTTTTAAATTACAGAAATGAAAAAGTTGTCAATAATTGATGATGGTGCAAGTACAAGCAAAGCAAACCAGAAAAAACCTCTTAAAAGGAAAAAAGAAGATGATCTTGCGGCGTGTTTTTTAAAGACACGTATGTCTCCTAAAATGCTCTTTGCATTTATCAACAGTAATCTGAGTACACAACAAGTTGCTGATATAAAAGCGATAGGGTTTGGGGGACTTCTTAATCTTAAAACGGACACCGTCCCTGGGGCCCTTGCTCATTGGCTAGTTACCAGATTCGACACATTGTCATCCTCTTTCCTGAAATGCCAACTTCAAATAACCGATGAAGATATTCATCTAGCGACTGGTATTCCATTAGGCCCAAATGAAGTAAAGATAGCCGCCCTATCAGACAAGAGTGAGGAGTTTGTTGAATTTAAGAGGAGTTGGTTGAAGCAGTTTACAAATGATCCGACAAAGGTTGATCCCACAAAGGTCGACACAAAGGACATACTTAATCTGATGATAAGGCAAAGAGAGGGCGGGGAAGAATTTAAAAGGAACTTCATTGTGTTTGTAGTCTCAATATTTCTAATGGGGGTGAAAGGGACTACTGCTAGCCTAAGAGTTTTGAAGTGTTTAAAGGATATATCATCAGTTTCGTCATTAAACTGGTGTCAATTCACTAGAAAACAGTTTATTGAAGCTGTTGAATCTTGGAGAAGATCTAAGAATGATTATTTTGGGGGGCCGATCATGGTTTTCGTGTTTCTCTATTTAGATAGAGTGTCCTATAGTTATTTCTCAGTTCCTCGAGTGTTCCCTACTCTAGCTAGATGGACAAAACATGCTATTACAGACAGACTTAAGTCTGAGATGGTACAAGGGTTCGGTAGGGGAGGTATTCAAGCTCGTATTGTGAAAGGTGCAGTTGAGGAAGAAAATTTCAGTGTCCCAGCATCTAGTGCGCCTTCAGCTCATCAAGAACAGAAGCCATCATCTCATCAAGAACAGAAGGCTAGTGAGCCATCACATATGCGTCATCAAGAACCACCTATGCCTGATCAAGAACCGGAGCCTTGCAATATTCCCAAGAACAGTAAAAAGAGAAGCAACTCCTCGATCAAGAATTTGGCAGAATGTGCAAATTTCCTTGCTTCTGCCTATGAAAGCTTCTCAGAGGCCATTGTACAAGCTAAAACAGATTGGCCCAATTCTAAATCTGTACAACAGATCAAGCCATGTGAATTATATTGCGGAAATAGGTAGTTTTTAAAAACTTTTATAACATGCAAGTTAAAAATAAAACGAGGAGTGTCAAAATATTACAACTAAGTGCGGAACATAACAAAGAGACGGAGTCTCTCAAAATGTTAACAAAGAACAAGTGTTTAGCAAATAAGCTAAAATCGTCTAGAGGTTAATCTTCCAGGGACAACGCCCGCTAGCTCACACCCGAACCCCAAAACATCATAACCAAAAAGGCATCCAAGCAAGCAACCTGTTCATTCATGAAAAACATGAACGCCACAGTCAGTGGGGAGTAACTCCGGGTTCTCCCAGCCATATCACCTTAAACGTACATATAAGGAAATACAAAAGTAAAGTATGCATATATATATATATATATATACATGTG